>CM042419.1:18577892-18585392 GCA_023634145.1 Thymallus thymallus
TTTATCCTAAAAAACTCTGTAGTCCTTGCCCATGACAAGCATACACATAACATGATGCAGCTAACATCATGTTTGAAAAAATTAAGAGTGGTACTCAGATTTGGATTTGCACCAAACATAACGTTTTGTATTCAGGACATAAAGTACATTTATTTGCCACATTTAATTGTAGTTTTACTTTAGTGCCTTAATGCAAACAGGATGCATGTTTTGGAATATTTCCTTCTGTATAGGCTTCCTTATTTTCACATGTAGGTTAGTATTGTGTAGTAACTACAATGTTGTTGATCCATCCTCAGTTTTCTTCTATCACAGCCATTCAACTCTGTAACTGTTTGAATTCACCATTGGCCTCACGGTGAAATCCCTGAGCTGTTTCCTTCCTCTCCGGCAACTGAGTTAGGAAGGACGCCTGTATCTTTGTAGTGACTGGATGTATTGATACACCATCCAAAGTGTAATTAGTAGCTTCACCATGCTCAAAGGGATATTCAATGTCTGCATCATTTTTTTTTTACCCATCTACCAATAGGTGCCTTTCTTTGCAAGGCATTGGGAAACCTCTGTGGTCTTTGTGGTTGAATCTATGTTTGAAATTCACTGCTCGACTGAGTGACCTTACAAATATATACACAGTAGCAATCAAGTTTGGACACATCTACTGTGTTTTTTACGTTGAAGAATACCAAAAACGTACACTCTTGGCATTCTCTCAACCAGCTTCATGAGGTAGTCACCTGGAATGTATTTCAATTAGCAGGTGTGCCTTGTTAAAAGTTATTTTGTGGAATTTCTTTCCTTCTTAATGCATTTGAGCCAATCCGTTGTTTTGTGACAAGGTAGGGGTGGTATACAGAAGATAGCCCTATTTGGTAAAAGGCCAAGTCCACATTATGGCAAGATCAGCTCAAATAAGCAAAGAGAAATGACAGTCCATCATTACTTTAAGACATGAAGGTCAGTCAATACGGAAAATGTCAAGAACTTTTACGTTTTCTTCAAGTGCATTTGCAGAAGCCATCAAGCGCTATGATGAAACTGGCTCTCATGAGGACCGCCACAGGAAAGGAAGACCCAGAGTTACCTCTGCTGCAGAGGATAAGTTCATTAGAGTTAAATGCACCTCAGATTGCAGCCCAAATAAATGCTTCACAGATTTCACAGCTGTCTTCAAGGCAAAGGGTGACTACTTTGAAGAATCTAAAATCTTTGATTTGTTTAACACTTTTTTGGTTACTACATGATTTCATATGTGTTATGTCATATTTTGGATGTGTTCATTATTATTCTACAATGTAGAAAATAGTACAAATTAAAACCCTTGAATGAGTAGGTGTGTCCTAACTTTTGACTGGTACTGTATGTGTGGATTACAGAGATGAGGTAGTCATTCCAATATCATGTAAATCATGGACAACGTCACCCACCCTCTGCATGCCATGGTTATGACGCATAGGTGCACCTTCAGTCACAGACTGATCCCACCACGGTGTGCCAGAGAGCGCTACAGGAGGTCCTTCCTGCCGGCGGCTATTAGACTATTTAATGCCTCACCGGCAACATAGACCTGGAACTGTTGGGGTGTTAGGACCTAGTTTAACAATTAGGCATCCATCCGTGAGTAACTCTGGTCTGTAATCACTCATTCACTCAGTGTGAGGGCTTGGTTGTGGTAAGGCCTCTTACTCCCACCTAGGGGAGGAGAGAGGCACACAACCAAGCTCTCACACATTATTAGGGAGATGATCATCCCCAATCAGAGACAGCTGTATAGCGTTGTCTCTGATTGGGGATAGTATTTAGACTCCACACACAGCCACCTGTGTGTGGATCATTGTTCGTGGCTGCCTTGGGTTATCAGCACGTGAGTCACTTTGTTTTGTTATAGTGTTTGGTCAGTTAGTTTATGTCATCTCCTTTTTGTATTTTGTGCTTCGTGAATCCACCTCCAAAATAAAAAGGAATGACGCTCCATCAGCGCTCTGTTTATCGTCCCATTACTCCGCAACGTGACAGAATGATCCACCACCCTGGGACGCAGCGAGAGAAGACAGTGGTAGACATCCTCTACGATATGGGGAAATTATCGAAAGAGGATGTCTACCATTATCATGCGGTGGAGGAAGGCTGGGGTCCGGAGCAGCCGAGGCGCCGGAGACGGAGGACACGTCACCGGGCTAGGTTTGAGGACCAGCCTGGAGCCCAGAAAACCCCTCAAACGGATTTTGGGGGGGGGGGCTATGGGGGTGGTCGGGGATCGAGGGAGAAGAGCCCCGACCACTGCACTCGTGGGGGTTCCAGGAGGAGCCCCTACAGCCGTGGGAACGGGAGTACAGAGAGGAGTCAGAGGAAGACGACGACGATGTGCTTCTGTTCCCTCACTCGTGGGGGTTCCCGGAGGAACCCTCACAGGATGGGGATTGGCGATGGAGTAGGCACGACAGGGACAGTCGTGCTCCAGCGCCAGTTCCCAGTCCGGTGCCTCCAGCGCCGGTCCAGAGTCGGAGGAGGAGGAGACCGACTCAGCGCACCAAACCATCGGTGCGCAACAATAGCCCGGTACGGCCCGCGCCTGCTCCGCGCATCAGCTCTATGGTGCGTTTCCCCAGCCCGGCGCGACCCGTGCCAGCTCAACGCATCGACCCAACGGTGCGTTTCCCCAGCCAGGTACAGCCCGTTCCAGCTACTCGCACCAGACCAGTGGTGCGTTCCCCCAGCCCGGTACGGTCTGTGCCTGCTACTCGCACCCAACCTATGGTGCGTTTCCCCAGCCAGGTACAGCCCGTTCCAGCTACTCGCACCAGACCAGTGGTGCGTTCCCCCAGCCCGGTACGGTCTGTGCCTGCTCCTCGCACCCAACCTATGGTGCGTTTCCCCAGCCCGGCGCGACCCGAGCCAGCTCAACGCACCGACCCAACGGTGCGTTTCCCCAGCCAGGTACAGCCCGTTCCAGCTACTCGCACCAGACCAGTGGTGCGTTCCCCCAGCCCGGTACGGTCTGTGCCTACTCCTCGCACCCAACCTATGGTGCGTATCTCCAGCCCGGTGCGACCCGTGCCAGCTCCTCGCACCAGACCTATGGTGCGTGTCCCCAGTCCAGTACGCCCCGTGCCTACCCCTCGCACGGAGGCTACCGCGACGGTCGCCACCACAGGGCTGGAAACCCTCTCTGCGTCGGTGCCCAGGGTGGGCACGACGTTCAGCCCCGCTGTGGAGCAGGAGCTCCATAGCGTGTCGGTGCCCAGTCTGGGGCCGACAGCCAGCCCAACCACAGGGCTGGAAACCCTCTCCGCGTCGGTGCCCAGGGTGGGCACGACGTTCAGTCCCGCTGTGGAGCAGGAGCTCCATAGCGCGTCGGTGCCCAGTCTGGGGCCGACAGCCAGGCCAACCAGAGGGCTGGAAACCATCTCTGCGTCGGTGCCCAGGGTGGGCACGACGTTCAGCCCCGCTGTGGAGCAGGAGCTCCATAGCGCGTCGGTGCCCAGTCTGGGGCCGACAGCCAGCCCAACCAGAGGGCTGGAAACCATCTCTGCGTCGGTGCCCAGGGTGGGCACGACGTTCAGCCCCGCTGTGGAGCAGGAGCTCCATAGCGCGTCGGTGCCCAGTCTGGGGCCGACAGCCAGCCCAACCAGAGGGTTGGGAACCATCTCTGCGTCGGTGCCCAGGGTGGGCACGACGTTCAGTCCCGCTGTGGAGCAGGAGCTCCATAGCGTGTCGGTGCCCAGTCTGGGGCCGACAGCCAGACCAGCTGCAGGGCTGAAGACCATCTCTGCGTCGGTGCCCAGGGTGGGCACGACGTTCAGTCCCGCTGTGGAGCAGGAGCTCCATAGCGTGTCGGTGCCCAGTCTGGGGCCGACAGCCAGACCAGCTGCAGGGCTGAAGACCACCTCTGCGTCGGTGCCCAGGGTGGGCACGGCATCCAGCCTGAGGTCTCCGGAGAAGGTCAGCAGCCCGAGGCCTCCTGTGACGGTCAGTAGCCTGAGGCCTCCTGTGAAGGTCAGCAGCCTGAGGCCTCCTGTGAAGGTCAGCAGCCCGAGACCTCCGGAGAAGGTCAGCAGCCCGAGGTCCCCGGTGACGGTCAGCAGCCCGAGGTCCCCGGTGACGGTCAGCAGCCCGAGGTCCCCGGTGACGGTCAGCAACCCGAGGTCCCCGGTGACGGTCAGCAGCCCGAGGTCCCCGGTGACGGTCAGCAGCCCGAGGTCCCCGGTGACGGTCAGCAGCCCGAGGTCCCCGGTGACGGTCAGCAGCCCGAGGTCCCCGGTGACGGTCAGCAGCCCGAGGTCCCCGGTGACGGTCAGCAGCCCGAGGTCCCCGGCGACGGTCAGCAGCCCGAGGTCCCCGGCGACGGTCAGCAGCCCGAGGTTCCCGGCGACGGTCAGCAGCCCGAGGTCCCCGGCGACGGTCAGCATCCCGAGGTCCCCGGCGACGGTCAGCAGCCCGAGGTCCCCGGCGAAGGTCAGCAGCCCGAGGTCCCCGGCGAAGGTCAGCAGCCCGAGGTCCCCGGCGAAGGTCAGCAGCCCGAGGTCCCCGGCGAAGGTCAGCAGCCCGAGGTCCCCGGCGAAGGTCAGCAGCCCGAGGTCCCCGGGGAGGGTCAGCAGCCCGAGAACTCCGGGGAAGGTGAGCAGACCTGAACCTCCACCGGTGCCCAGTCCGGGGCCGGTCGTCTGCGTCGCTCCAGTGCCGGAGCAGTCCGCTCCACCGGTGCCCAGTCCGGGGCCGGTCGTCCACGTCGCTCCAGTGCCGGAGCAGTCCACTCCACCGGTGCCCAGTCCGGGGCCGGTCATCTACGTCGCTCCAGTGACGGAGCAGTCCGCTCCACCGGTGCCCAGTCCGGGGCCGGTCGTCCACGTCGCTCCAGTGCCGGAGCAGTCCGCTCCACCGGTGCCCAGTCCGGGGCCGGTCGTCTACGTCGCTCCAGTGCCGGAGCAATCCGCTCCACCGGTGCCCAGTCCGGGGCCGGTCGTCTACGTCGCTCCAGAGACGGAGCAGTCCGCTCCACCGGTGCCCAGTCCGGGGCCGGTCATCTGCGTCGCTCCAGTGCCGGAGCAGTCCGCTCCACCGGTGCCCAGTCCGGGGCCGGTTGTCAGCCCCTCTCCAGGGTCGAGGGCTCCCGCACCAGGGTCCAGACAGGACTTGGTGACTGGCGGGAGTACTGAGGGGGGAACCACCGCGCCGGGGTCCGGACCGGATCGGGCGTGCAACGGAGAGGTAGGAGGGAGGCTACTCTCACAGCCTGTGCCACGCCCGGAACCGGAACCGGAGCCCCCACCAGCAACCACCTCAGTACCCCGCCATGTCCCCCCTAGTTTTGGACATTTTTTCTTTTCAGGAGAGGGGGGACTGTATGTGTGCGGTCGGGAGTCCGCACCTTAGGGGGGGGGTACTGTGAGGGCTTGGTTGTGGTAAGGCCTCTTACTCCCACTTAGGGGAGGAGAGAGGCACACAACCAAGCTCTCACACATTATTAGGGAGATGATCATCCCCAATCAGAGACAGCTGTATAGCGTTGTCTCTGATTGGGGATAGTATTTAGACTCCACACACAGCCACCTGTGTGTGGATCATTGTTCGTGGCTGCCTTGGGTTATCAGCACGTGAGTCACTTTGTTTTGTTATAGTGTTTGGTCAGTTAGTTTATGTCATCTCCTTTTTGTATTTTGTGCTTCGTGAATCCACCTCCAAAATAAAAAGGAATGACGCTCCATCAGCGCTCTGTTTATCGTCCCATTACTCCGCAACGTGACACTCAGGACTGTATATACATATTCATGTACAGTTGTTATATCATATCACATGCAATATTGTAAGTAATTATTGGACTTACGTAGTCATTCACTCAGGAATGCATATTAGTATCCTGTCAGTTGTATCTATTTTCATTGCTTTTGGTTTATCGAATGTGCAATACGTGCATTTATCTGTAATTAAAACCTGCACACTAAGGACTGTATTTTAAGGGAATTACTATTATTACCCCAAATTATATCATACACACATTTAGCTATTAAAGTATCTCTTCCTGTCATTTACCTGTACAGTTAATGTAACCATGCAAATATTCATGTACCTGTAAATTTAACTGTATATTTACCTGTACAGTTAATTTAACCATGCAAAATATTCACTTACCTGTTCATTTAACCAGTCTGTATATTAAGTAAACTATTATTACCCTCACTTATATCATACGCACTTTTAGCTATTTAAGTATTTCTCTGCCATCGACCTGTATAGTATAATTAAACATGCAAATTCACCTAGAACTCTGTAACAATGTATAGTGTACATATTCAGCCATCCACCCATACTATGCAATGTCTTTTTATAAAATTAAAACATAATTCCACTTTTACATTATGGGGTATTGTGTGTCAATCTTCAGGCTGTAACACAACAAAATGTGGAAAAGGTCAAGGGGTGTGAATACTTTCCGAAGGCACTGTAATTAAATGCACCATTAATACATCAATTCAGTGGGTGTTTATATCCTGATGAGCTACAAAAGAAGCAGATACAGCAGCTGTAGTGGAATGGAACAGGGCTGCTCTGCTCCCGGCAGTAGGGCTGATCTGCTACTGTCCCGTACAGTGTGCTCAAATCACAGCCACTGCAGCTGTGTGATCCCAGGGCAGAGGCCTGCTAATTTATTAATTTCTCCTTGTGCTAGAGCAGTCACATACACTTATGCATTTTTGTCCACTAATTTCCTAAACTATACCGGTTTAAATCTCATTTCATTAAAGGGATTATTTTTTTTGAAAATGTTAATGTTCCTCCCCCAATAATCACGGTGACCCATTATAATGACCCATTAAGAAATTTCCCCCTCGGGGATCAATAAAGTATCTATCTATCTATCTATCTATCTATCTATCTATCTATCTATCTATCTATCTATCTATCTATCTATCTATCTATCTATCTATCTATCTATCTATCTATCTATCTATCTATAATACACAGTCACTTGTCAGTCGGAGGCGAGGGTTGATGTGCAATATTTCCAACAGCAATATGTGCAATGAATTATATGTGTAATGTCCTGATCTCTGCTTTGAAACGTGTCTGTATGTTCTGCTTGTTGTTTTTAAATGTCTGATGTATTTATGTTGTCTGTTTGTATATACTGTTGTCATGGTTACAGTGTATGTTCCGCTGCCCGGGGACTACGGATGTAAGTTAGCTGTTAGCTAAATCTGGTGCAATGCATGTTTTTTGTTGCACACTGTCCCTGTCCAAATAAACCAGGTGTGATTTATTTTAAACTAGCAAAGAACACAGTTATAACCATGTCAAAGACTCAGTCTCCACTGTTCGTTGTCGAGTCAATTCTCTGTGAGAGCTCAATAGAGGGTGCTGCCAACTGACTACACCCTCAAAGCACCTCTTCACCCTGGACAAGGCAAGGGTAACATGTTGAATTCCAAACGATTTCTTCCACCCCTCCCTGGAATGGCTGAGTGGCCTAACACAGACCACACTGGGTACTATGGTTACAGT
>CM042419.1:18590392-18786554 GCA_023634145.1 Thymallus thymallus
TAGGGTTCATAGAGGTTTCTGCTGTTATTCTAAGGAGTCACAGAGCAGCTATGACGTAATAGAGGTTAAACAGGGATGACATTCATGAACACTCCATTTTCACAAAACACTAATGCAATACATAGCAGAGATTTGTTCATTGCATCACACACAAACACTGCATACAGTATGTGTCTCTTTGGGAGAGTTGTCCATAAAAATTAAATGTCAAATTTACATCATTACATTTTCACAGACTATCCCATCCCTGGCCGAGATATAAAGTTACAGATATGGTTGCAAAGGGAGAGTACTGTATATTACTTTAGAAGTGTATCAGAAAACTAACAGAATTTTGGATTTTATGTAATTTAGTGGGCCTTTTGGGTAAATTCAATTATCGTAGGTGTCTGTAATTATCTCTGGCCCTCTGTGTGGCCTTATCACATGTAAAATATCTACAATAATCAAATAAGAAGATTTTAAAATAAAAAAAGCTTTAAAACATTATTTGAAATATAAACCATCAATGTAGTGAATAACATTGGTATTTAATATGAGGGCATTTTTATAAAATGTTTTATATACTTATTTTTCTTACTATATCAATATGTATTTGATGTAAATGTTTTGGTGGCAAACTGGTGGCAGTTGTGAAAAAGGTAAATAGTTGGAAGAGTTGCAGAGTTCATTGAAAATAATGCCATTGTTGATTTGTCTATTTCTCTTGAACCACATGGTCTATCTACTACAAACTCATGGACAATATGGACAGAGATTGCAAAAATTAATACTATATATGAATACATTTTTAAAATCTATTCAAACAAAAAAGTTACCATAAATTGCCATAGATTACCTGTTAATTACCAAAATTACAGAAGATGCTGGTAACTTTGGTAAATTTCCACTATCTTTGCAACCTTGGTTACAGAACATTCACTTAATTAACTGAAAAGTCTCCATTGGCTGCAGGCCATGACACTGATCTGCAGCGCAGAGAAGTCAAACAGAAAAAGAGGAGAAGACAAGAACGGGATTCAATTGGTCAATTATTAGAATTCTGATAGGTCAGGTGACCTCAGATTCTGGCCAAAGGCCGCAGACTACAGAGATGATAGATAGTTGTCTTCTGTGGTTCCCATGGTCAGAGGAAGTCAGCTGAAGTTGAAGAAGCGAAAACAATAAAGAGGCAAGAGTGCAGCTGGGTTCGACTCTGAATATCCTTTCTGTTACTGCGGTGGTATATCGCCGCCGAGTTGTGTTGGGGTTGACCACCTAACTCACTCCCATTTAGGAGAATTACAGCTGTCGAGTTTGGCCGAGGATTGGACACGTTTGCCTGTGAGAACATTTCATAAAGCTGCAGTCACATGCTCCTCCGAAAAATGCAGACAGTCCCCTTTTCCAGAGAGCTCAACACTGCATCCACTCCGTCCCCCTTGCCAAATCCAGGCTGGGTTGGAAAATATTATTTCTGTTTTTTATGGGCCTTCAGAACAGCTTTTGATAGGGTCGTCAAAACGTGTCCGAATTCATTGGCATTTGATTCCTAATTAAGGATTCAAGAAACACTTCTGAGAAGAACTAGACAAAATGTAATGGATAAACAGTTGGTGCAATATTGAGACAGATTCATCATCTGAACATCAGCCTTCAGATGGAGTTAGAACGGCCCTATTTGTCACTATAACAAGGATGGACGGTCCCCAGATATGCAACTGGTGTTCCAGCACAGATACGTCATGACCTCTGGAAAGTTGAAACTGTTCCGACAAATGACCTATTTTTCTGCCTCGTTATTACATCTCATGTCTATCATGGCTCGGGTGCACAGACAGGTGATGTCACCAATACAGAGCGAAACATGAGGGAGAGCCAACCCTGCTGAGGTGGCTTCAGGAAAAGGGAGGGCAGGTTTTTGTTCCAGCCCTGCCTTAACACACCATCAGAACCTAAATGACGTATGTTAGAGCCCTAACACACCATCAGAACCTGAATGACGTATGTTAGAGCCCTAACACACCATCAGAACCTGAATGATGTATGTTAGAGCCCTAACACACCATCAGAACCTGAATGACGTAGGTTAGAGCCCTAACACACCATCAGAACCTGAATGACGTATGTTAGAGCCCTAACACACCATCAGAACCTGAATGACGTATGTTAGAGCCGTAACACACCATCAGAACCTGAATGACGAATGTTAGAGCCGTAACACAACCCTGCATGCCCAGTAGCACTCCAGGAGGGTTGACCATAGAACGCCATGTTTGTCCCATGATGAATACATTAAAACTGTATACCAGACATACATAAGTTGGAGAATACTAACCTTACTGACCTGAGCTGGCTAACAGGCTGATGTCGATAGACATTCATCATGTGACACTGACACACACAAGTTAGATCTGAGAAACTCAGCCACCGGGACTGAGCCTGTACCATACCTCTGAGAGGACTATCCGTCTAAAGCCCACGGCTATAATTAGTTAAATAAGTAAAGTGGTGGAGTTGAGAAATGTATAAACTCTCTGTGAGTTTCCTGCTACCACAGGACTAAGCTTCATTATTCACCCATTCATATGTAAAGCACTCACTACAGAGGCATTTCCTTGTTAGCTGTTTAGTTTTGGCACACAAACATGGAAAAGATCATTACCTCTTAAATGTCCCCCCACCGAACCCCCTGCAGCCTGCATAACATGTCCGTCTGTTTAGTCAAAACGTTCTCAATCCTAATTGTTAATGGGGAGGTTTGAGAAAACACTGTGTAGAAAATCTTTAGACCCAGATAGTGCTATTCCCAGGTATGTGTGTGTGGCAGCAGACTGAAACCTCCCAATGGATCATGTGTGTTGTGTATGTGTGTGTGTGTGTTTGTGTGTGTGTGTGTGTGTGTGTGTGTGTGTGTGTGTGTGTGTGTGTGTGTGTGTGTGTGTGTGCGTGTGTGTATGTGTGCGCGTGTGTGTGCGTGTGTGTATGTGTGTGTGTGTGTGTGTGTGTGTGTGTGTGTGTGTTTTGTGTTGTGTTGTGTTGTGTGTTGTGTGTTGTGTGTTGTGTGTGTGGGTTGTGTTGTGTGTTGTGTGTTGTGTGTTTTGTGTTGTGTTGTGTTGTGTGTTGTGTGTTGTGTGTTGTGTGTTGTGTGTGTGGGTTGTGTTGTGTGTTGTGTGTTGTGTGTATGTGTGGCCGCAGACTGAAATCTCCCAATGGATCATGTGTGGTTAACTTCCCTCCCTATGACAGTGAGTGTCTGTTTAATGTCTGTAATAGCACTATGAATATGGAACATATTCAAGGGTAATTTAGTTCAGATGGATCTCTCAATCATCACAGGATGGGGCTTTATACTTTAATTGGTATGATGTCATCAAATGATCCAGGAAGAAAACATGACTTTCTGCCATAAAGCTAGTCGGCTGTTATTGGACCTATTCCTTCACTGTAACTGAAATAATATACTTACCCACTCAATCTGGGGTTGTCGTGTTAACATCATGAAGAAAGGGTTCATCCTATCTTCACTACGGTAACACTACCACTGAGGGCTTGTACTACTGTGTGGAATACCAGCCTGACCAGTTGTTTGCTCACACCATGCACACCACCTTTGCCAGTTTTTTTTATTTAACTGTTATTTAATTAGGCAAGTCAGTTAAGAACAAATTCTTATTTATAAGGACAGCATGGGTTGAATTTGCATTTACGTCATTTAGCAGACTTACAGCAGTGAGCACATACATTTTCATTTTTTTTTTCCATACTGGTCCTCCATGGGAATCGAACACATAACCCTGGCGTTGCAAGCACCATTCTCTACCAAATGAGCTACACAGGACTTTGCTGTCCTGCCATCAATCTCTCAGGCCTTAGTGTTTGTGTTGAGTCGGTCTTCTGCTCTGTGTTTTACTCCAGTACGGCTGGCTGGCGGCAGGTTGAACCTCCGGAACCAAACACTGGTCCCTGCGCTGGGCTCCTCACACCGGGCTCTGGGGGAGAGAGACTCTGTGTGTTCCTGTCTGTCCGGTGTGAGATAGATCACGTGAGATAGATCACGTGTGAGAAGAGTTCAGCTGGCTGGTCGCTCCTCTCCTCAACGACAAGCATAAATAGAGGCATGCTGTGAGGGATATTATTAGTTCCTCATGTTTAAAGAGTACCTCATCTAACGTAAGATTCTCCACAGTGGTGACCATAAGTAGACACAGGCAGTTTAGCCCAGATAAAAATAAAGTCTGCAGTACACAAACAAGTATTTTCAACCATGTAGAAAGAACAGGAAATCCCAAAGATATTGTAGAAACGACACTTCATAACTGAGTCAGCAGCTGTTCTTCCACCCAACCATGTCTTTTACTATTTCCTCCTCAACAACAACAACAACAACAACAACAACAACAACAACCATTTACCATGAGGGTGGTGATGTTCAACAAAGTAGCTGTAATGAATTAACTTTCTATTGATATTGCATGGTAACCCCATTCAACCCCGTCGCGGCGCTACACGCTCATGGTTTTGACCTCGGTCGTGTGGTGCACGTTCACAGCAGGTAAGGATCAGTTCCTCGCTACACTGCGCTCTGTTGCCGAGGGACTACACATAGATCCCAAAAAATAAGACATAACATTCTCACTCAGCTGGAGCATCAGTCCCAAGCATGTGCCAGGTAGCTGAAGTAGAAAGAGCGCTTGGCGAGCGGTTTCCACAGAGGTGCTATCTCTCATTCTCCTTTTCACCAGCCCTGTCTCTTCCCTTCATCCCTCTAGCTCTATACAGCTCCAGCCTCGGTCCCAGCCAAGCCAGCCTTCAAACCAGCACCCCGTCTCTAACCTCTCTCTATGGAGGGAAGGAGGCCAAAACAACATGAGGACAAGCGAGTCAGAGGAACATGGGAACGAATGAGCATGGACCCCAGCAGAGTATCCCTGGACGAGGACTAACACTGAAACATATAACCTGTCATCTAAAATGTGATGTAGAAAATAACCTACAGTTTGACTAGCTAAGACTAAGCTAGTCTTTTGCAATTTCAACAACGTCCATTCCATTACAGATTATACAGTAACTCTAGTAACCCAGGACCCTAAACGTCAGTGGGCTAACATACACATCCAGTGCACACCATTCATCCACGTGATGACATACACCCAGAATTTGTAAACATCACAAACGCCTGCAGTTCCATTCATCACCATTGACTTCCCTCTGGTGGGTGAGGTCAGGGGTAAATAGCAGAGCAACGTAAATACACCAGTGTGCCTCTATGTGAGGAAACAGGTCATTATTCCAAACTGACGTTTCTGTAGGGTAAGTCACTGGTCACAACACCTACAGCAGGGGCACTGTGAGCAAACCACCTCTGTGAGCAAAACTACCTCTCCTGTGACGTTAAATCCTGCTGAGCTGAGTCAGGGTTGTGGGTTCAATTCCCACTGGGGCCACATATACTAAGATATAAGATGTTGACACGTTCTGTCCTGTTAGTCACATTGTATTATATACCATTATTATTGAGTCTGGGGACACAAAGAATTTGGCTCTGTTGACTCCTCGTCTGCATGGAGCAGACACCAGACACTGTTGTTGTTCCTGAACGAACTTCTTGGACACCAGAACCCCCCAAACAGTACTCCTACATTTCTCCTAAATGATGATAGATCCATGTGCAACAGTGCATAACATGGAATTCAGGAAAAGCTTGAGATAGGCTTAGTTAAGTTTAAGCAGTGGTGTTAAGAAAGTTATAGGGGAATTAGATAACTATATAGGCTGACTTGGTGACTAAGCAATACAATTCAACCATCAGATGCCTCATACACCTGTGAGGTCATGGGAACATCAGAGAGAAGAAAATTAGAACAGGCTACGGTGGCCT
The DNA here is from genome assembly GCA_023634145.1 of Thymallus thymallus. Taxonomy (NCBI): domain Eukaryota; kingdom Metazoa; phylum Chordata; class Actinopteri; order Salmoniformes; family Salmonidae; genus Thymallus; species Thymallus thymallus. Next base: position 18,596,253 of record CM042419.1, read on the forward strand.
GGAAGGTTACTTCATCCCCAAGAAAAGCATGAAAAACACAGTAGCTATTTAATTGAGTAATTTGTAACCTAACATTGCAGGTGTAAAAGAAACGACTGAGCGGGGCGGCAGAACAGGAAACATCCGGTTTTCAGTCATCACCTCTTCTTTGCCTTTTCTCTGAAAACCAGATGCTTCCGGTTTATTCCGACCCAGCTGAGGTTGAGTAATTTGTTAAAACAGCCGCAGTGCCTGTTAGGGGGGCATTATTTTCAGTACTCCTGAAAAGGTGAGAACATTTTTAACCAAGGAACATTGGCAGAGTACAAACCGGACAAATTCTCTGGCCACTTTGAGGAAAACTTACAGTAGAATAAAATTATACATCATGTTTCAATGTTGTATCAGGGAATAACAACTTAGAAAGCAACAAAGTCACCAAAATGTTTTGGTGGTCACAGCCATTTTGTGGTCACAGCCTGCTATTGCAAGTATGTGTTCTGCAAGTCATCTTCGTCCACACGGGGTGTATAAGGTTAAACCTTTACAAAAATACATATTGATCCCTGACCTCATCCTTTTCATCATCATGCGTGTAGACGTTTCTTAAGCACTGTGTATATCATGTTGTTTCTTTTAGCATGGATTGATCATGTATAGTAGTTGTGGTCACTTAACATCAATAAGACGTTGAACCTGGGCATAGTAACTTTGTAAAAACAAATCTTAATAATCTTGAATTATCTCTGAGGAGATAGGATTTAAAACTGCTGGCAAGTCAACAATGGAGTTAGTGGACACTATACTTCTCCACTTCTTCCTGCGTCTTCAAATGATTCTGCAATTTATTTCAGAGCATAATTTATGGCATTGAACGTCAAAGGAATCCTTCACCATCTGATTACTGGATAATCTATGAGTGAAAACTGCGGCGTTCACAGAGACACTGAGACTTCTCCTCTTTAAATGGTTTATTTACGTGCCTGTGACCACGATCCAATGATCCAAACTGTTTCTGTTCTGCTGAAAGTTTCGGTCCAATGCTGCCCTTGGAACCTCAGCCATATATTTTGACTGGAAACCATGTTGTTCAGAGGGAGAAAATTAAACAATTTAGGTAGATCCAAAAACCTGAGGAACGTTCGTACACGAAAGGCACTGAGTCATCGTCTAATCATTCGACAGTCTGTCTGGCCAATGTCTGAACACACTGAGTTAAAGTTTGAAGCAAATATTTGAGACTTGTTTTAAACCGGGGAGCTCAAAGCATAGCAAGGTGAAAAGACATATCCTCTCCTCTCCTCTCCTCTCCTCTCCTCTCCTCTCCTCTCCTCTCCTCTCCTCTCCTCTCCTCTCCTCTCCTCTCCTCTCCTCTCCTCTCCTCTCCTCTCCTCTCCTCTCCTCTCTCTTCTCCTCTCCTCTCCTCTCTCTCATCCATTATGTCTAGTCTGACTTTAACCCACTGGGCCATACAGTACAGTGTAGTTAAAACCCAGTGTCTCTCTCTCCCGACTGGGCCATACAGTACAGTGTATTTATAAACCCAGTGTCTCTCTCTCCCCTCTGGGCCATACAGTACAGTGTAGTTAAAACCCAGTGTCTCTCTCTCCCCACTGGGCCATACAGTACAGTGTAGTTAAAACCCAGTGTCTCTCTCTCCCCTCTGGGCCATACAGTACAGTGTAGTTAAAACCCAGTGTCTCTCTCTCCTCACTGGGCCATACAGTACAGTGTAGTACAGTACATCTGTAAATATAACTGTATACCTAACTGTACAGCTAATTTAACCATGCAACATTTTCACTTACCTGTTAATTTACCCAGTCTGTCTATTAAGTAAACTATTATTACCCTCGCTCATATCATACACATTTTTAGCTACTGAAGTATTTCTCTGCCATCGACCTGTATAGTATAGTTAACCATCCAACATCCACCAATGTATAGTATACATATTCAGCCAACCACTCATACTATGCAATGTCCTTTTATAGCTTTTTTTTGCACTCCAGATATCTTGTATTTCTATACTTTTTCATACTGCCGCTCTATGTATCATGTACCGTGTATCTGTCTTTTGTGTATTTCGTTGTGGCATTTTGCACCTGCCCTGTGTTTTTGTTGTAGCTGCTTGACAATGAAATTTCCCCCCCGGGGGATAAATAAAGTACCTATCTATCTATCTATCTATCTATCTATCTATCTATCTATCTATCTATCTATCTATCTATCTATCTATCTATCTATCTATCTATCTATCTATCTATCTATCTATCTATCTATCTATCTATCTATCTATCTATCTATCTATCTATCTATCTATCTATCTATCTATCTATCTATCTATCTATCTATCTATCTATCTATCTATCTATCTATCTATCTAGTTAAAACCCAGTGTCTCTCTCTCCCCTCTGGGCCATACAGTACGGTGTAGTTAAAACCCAGTGTCTCTCTCTCCCCACTGGGCCATACAGTACAGTGTAGTTAAAACCCAGTGTATCTCTCTCCCCTCTGGGCCATACAGTACAGTGTAGTTAAAACCCAGTGTCTCTCTCTCCCCACTGGGCCATACAGTACAGTGTAGTTAAAACCCAGTGTCTCTCTCTCCCCTCTGGGCCATACAGTACAGTGTAGTTAAAACCCAGTGTCTCTCTCTCCCCTCTGGGCCATACAGTACAGTGTAGTTAAAACCCAGTGTCTCTCTCTCCCCACTGGGCCATACAGTACAGTGTAGTTAAAACCCAGTGTCTCTCTCTCCCCTCTGGGCCATACAGTACAGTGTAGTTAAAACCCAGTGTCTCTCTCTCCCCTCTGGGCCATACAGTACAGTGTAGTTAAAACCCAGTGTCTCTCTCTCCCCACTGGGCCATACAGTACAGTGTAGTTAAAACCCAGTGTCTCTCTCTCCCCACTGGGCCATACAGTACAGTGTAGTTAAAACCCAGTGTCTCTCTCTCCCCACTGGGCCATACAGTCCGGTATGCAGCGCCCGGTCTACTCTTCCAAGGGGAGGTTTTTGGACAGAGATAAAGGGGGGGCAGGGTAAGTTCCTCATGGGGTTGCTGTTTGAACAAGGACCCCCTCTACCCCCCTGCACACACACACACACACACACCGTCCTGAAATGGACACCATGTGTCTGACGTGCTTGAGGAAGGGGCCGGCTGATCCACCCACTTCCCAGTTTGAGAGCTAAAACATGCCATTACCAATCATTATAATCTATAGGCTACTCAGCAATGACATCCAGACACAGTCAGTGACATCATTATTAGTAATACCAGCTGAGCTGGGGACTACATGAATCATGAAAATCCTGTTTGACAGATCGAATAGCAAGTTTAAGATTGATGCTAGGTCATTTAACACAACCTCAGCAGGAAGTTCCTTGGAATCTGCCACAGGAACAGCAAAAACTAAATACCAAGGATGTTTGATAGTTTATCAGGGCGTTCACAGAACATTCAACTTTTTTTTAGATGTCCTCACACATGGTTTCCCTTAGATAACACAGCCACACAGTCAGATTCCACAGCTACATAGCTGGCTACAAATACTTGCTTTTTGGTCTTAATTTAAGATTAGAGTTAGTCATAAGGTTAGTAGTGTGGTTAAGGTTAGGGTTAAGGTTAGGGTTAGGCATAAGGTTAGTAGTGTGGTTAAGGTTAGGGTTAAGGTTAGGGTTAGGCATAAGGTTAGCCGTGTGGTTAAGGCTAGGGTTAGGGTTAGGCATAAGGTTAGCAGTGTGGTTAAGGTTAGGGTTAGGGTTAAGGTTAGGGTTAGGCATAAGGTTAGCAGTGTGGTTAAGGTTATGGTTAAGGTTAGGGTTAGGCATAAGGTTAGCAGTGTGGTTAAGATTAGGGTTAAGGTTGATTTTAAGAATATACAGTCGTATGAAAAGGTTTGGGCACCCCTGACAATTTCCATGATTTCCATTTATAAATAATTGGGTGTTTGGATCAGCAATTTCATTTTGATCTATCAAATAACTGATGGACACAGTAATATTTCAGTAGTGAAATTAGGTTTATTGGATTAACAGAAAATGTGCAATATACATCAAAACAAAATTAGACAGGTGCATAAATGTGGGCACCCCAACAGAAAAATCACATCAATATTAAAATAAAATAACAGCCTCTAGACGCTTCCTATAGCCTCTAATGAGTGTCTGGATTCTGGATGAAGGTATTTTGGACCATTCCTCCTTACAAAACATCTCCAGTTCAGTTAGGTTTGATGGTTGCCGAGCATGGACAGCCCGCTTCAAATCATCCCACAGATTCTCAATGATATTCAGGTCTGGGGACTGGGATGGCCATTCCAGAAAATTGTAGTTGTTCTTCTGCATAAATGCCCGGGAAGATTTTGAGCAGTGTTTTGGGTCGTTGTCTTGTTGAAATATCCATCCCCGGCGTAACTTCATCTTTGTGACTGATTCTTCAACATTATTCCCAAGAATCTGCTGATATTGAGTGGAATCCATACGACCCTCAACTTTAACAAGATTCCCAGTACCGACACTGGCCACACAGCCCAACAGCATGATGGAACCCCCACCAAATTTTACTGTGGGTAGCAAGTGTTTTTCTTGGAACGCTATGTTCTTTTGCCGCCATGCATAACGCTCCTTGTTATGACCAAATAACTCAATCTTTGTTTCATCAGTCCACAGCACCTTATTCCAAAATGAAGCTGGCTTGTCCAAATGTGCGTTTGCATACCTCAAGCGACTCTGTTTGTGGCGTGTGTGCAGAAAAGGCTTCTTCCATATCACTCTCCCGTACAGCTTCCCGTACAGCTTCTCCTTGTGCAGATTTTTCACATCTGATTTAATTACATACAACTTAATATTGCTACACTAAAAATCTTTGTCTGGACAATACCCCAGTACTCAGCTTTTATTAGAAAATGAATGGCATGCCACTGTGATCATTTTCTGTGACGACAGAGTAAATTATTATGCAGCCTCAGAGGGGTGCCCAAACTTTTTCATACGACTGTAAATTGTAGAAATGGGCGGGTTTTAGACATAATTATGACTTTGTGGCTGTGTAGTGACTACCCTCACACGTCCATTGAAATTAAGTAAGCTTTCGGTAGAGTATTATTTATAAAAATAATGAATGTATGGTGGAATTTTAAATAAACAGCATGTTGGGGAAGAATCCTTAAGGTAGCATCCATGGACAGTCCAGTACATGAGGTATAGTTAGTTCTGGGACTGCCCCCATGGACAGTACAGTACATGAGGTATGGCTGGTTCTGGGACTGCCCCCATGGACAGTACAGTACATTAGGTATGGTTGGTTCTGGGACTGCCCCCATGGACAGTACAGTACATGAGGTATGGCTGGTTCTGGGACTGCCCCCATGGACAATACAGTACATGAGGTATGGCTGGTTCTGAGACTGCCCCCATGGACAGTACAGTACATGAGGTATGGCTGGTTCTGGGACTGCCCCCATGGACAATACAGTACATGAGGTATGGCTGGTTCTGAGACTGCCCCCATGGACAGTACAGTACATGAGGTATGCTTGGTTCTGGTACTGCCCCCATGGACAATACAGTACATGAGGTATGGTTGGTTCTGGGACTGCCCCCATGGACAGTACAGTACATGAGGTATGGCTGGTTCTGGGACTGCCCCCATGGACAATACAGTACATGAGGTATGGCTGGTTCTGAGACTGCCCCCATGGACAGTACAGTACATGAGGTATGCTTGGTTCTGGGACTGCCCCCATGGATAATACAGTACATGAGGTATGGTTGGTTCTGGGACTGCCCCCATGGACAGTACAGTACATGAGGTATGGTTGGTTCTGGGACTGCCCCCATGGACAGTACAGTACATGAGGTATGCTTGGTTCTGGGACTGCCCCCATGGACAGTACAGTAGATGAGGTATAGTTGGTTCTGGGACTGCCCCCATGGACAGTACAGTACATGAGGTATGGTTGGTTCTGGGACTGCCCCCATGGACAGTACAGTACAAGAGGTATGGTTGGTTCTGGGACTGCCCCCATGGACAGTACAGTACATGAGGTATGGTTGGTTCTGGGGCTATAGATCACAACATAACAACGAAGCTTCAGATTATACCCTAGTCAGGGTTTATGTGGATTAATATGCAGTGTTTTTTTCACATTTGTAAACAATGATATTACAGTGTAACGGACCGGTTGAGTAATATTGGTAGCATGTAGTTTCACATGGTTCCATATACTAGCATGAATGTGAAAAGTGTATTTTCACTTAACTGTTTTCTAGAGATTGATAGGGATCAGACTGGGATAGGACCAGCCATCTGCCAGGGGTTTCTACTTTATAAATTCAAATGATTCATCTATCTTTTGCACCCTCTCTTAATAGGCAGTTTGGGAAAGGATTTACCGTCAGTGTTCATGGGTAATTTGCGCTAAAATCACACTGTTCACGTCTCCCTCGACAACAGAAACCACAACTATTCAGATCTATTTCAATGAAAGGTCAGGAAATATTTGGACATTTAACACAATGTGTTTTCAAGTATATAAAAATGAATGTGAGTGGTGATGCAGAGCGGAAACATACTTTAATGCAGAGGAAGCAAAATAATAGAATTCCATCGTTGATGTGTCAGATTAAGTTTTGTATTAATATCTTCACAAAAACAGCGGCTTATGAATTCCACTCTCCAACATCGCCAAATTGCGTTCCCAGTTCCTGTCTTTGAGAACTTAATGCATTTCAACCCTCATACCATCCTTCCTTGGCACAACCAACCCATACCAACACCACACAAGACAAATACATGCTATTACAGCCTGCGGTTTATAGACCGCAACCCCAAGCCCTTAAGACGGACGAGATAAAAAAAAAAATCATACATTTCGTGCCAGGCGATGTGAAAGCACGAGGCTCTGCCAGAAGCAGCACTGAAGCAGACAGAGCAAACAATTCCAAGCATTCCTTGGAGAACCAGAGTAAAGTGACACAGGCGTCCTCTACCACACAGCAGAAGTCACAGAGGCCTGGCCAGATGCAGCAGAGGAGAGAGGACGCCTTGGTCTGTGGAAATAACCAGCCCTTCCAGATAGTGTTATCGCCTCTGAACTCATCATCAGATAGTGTTATAGCCTCTGAACTCATCATCAGATAGTGTTATAGCCTCTGAACTCATCATCAGATAGTGTTATAGCCTCTGAACTCATCATCAGATAGTGTTATCGCCTCTGAACTCATCATCAGATAGTGTTCTAGACTCTGAACTCATCATCAGATAGTGTTATAGCCTCTGAACTCATCATCAGATAGTGTTCTAGACTCTGAACTCATCATCAGATAGTGTTCTAGACTCTGAACTCATCATCAGATAGTGTTATAGCCTCTGAACTCATCATCAGATAGTGTTCTAGCCTCTGAACTCATCATCAGATAGTGTTCTAGACTCTGAACTCATCATCAGATAGTGTTCTAGACTCTGAACTCATCATCAGATAGTGTTATAGCCTCTGAACTCATCATCAGATAGTGTTCTAGACTCTGAACTCATCATCAGATAGTGTTCTAGACTCTGAACTCATCATCAGATAGTGTTATAGCCTCTGAACTCATCATCAGATAGTGTTCTAGACTCTGAACTCATCATCAGATAGTGTTCTAGACTCTGAACTCATCATCAGATAGTGTTCTAGACTCTGAACGCATCATCAGATAGTGTTATAGCCTCTGAACTCATCATCAGATAGTGTTCTAGACTCTGAACTCATCATCAGATAGTGTTCTAGACTCTGAACTCATCATCAGATAGTGTTATAGCCTTTAATCTCATCATCACAATTATGTCTACTTATCTTTTCAACTCATCACACATCACAATGTGGCTCGTTTGTTTTTGGCCGACATGATAGAAACCAATTGTTGCTGGTCAAAGATGAACTCCTTGAGCAGGAGACTGAGACTCAGCATACTGCAGTACGCATGAATCCTAATGAAACACTTACTTGAACATCAAACATCTCAATTAAGAAGGAGCATGATGAGAATGAGAGAAAAAGAGAAAGACATGCATGAGAAAATAGAGAAAGAAAGAAAGAAAGAAAGAAAGAAAGAAAGAAAGAAAGAAAGAAAGAAAGAAAGAAAGAAAGAAAGAAAGAAAGAAAGAAAGAAAGAAAGAAAGAAAGAAAGAAAGCAGACAGACTTTGGAGCATATTGGTCTAACTGTTGGTCTTCCCAGTGTGTCTACAGGAGGGCATAGTTTCCCCAGCAGAGAGAAGAGCCCCAGTCCCTGTTTGCTGAGCTTTGATGGATTGAGCCCTCTCTGAGTCCTACACTAGAACCGTTTTTACTGGCGTACGGTACAGTGGAGTGGCGGGATGTTTGTGAAGGTAGCGCAGGGCACAAATAATCCTGCCTGCCGTGAGATTACACACAGACTGTGTTGACTAAGGGAGATTCTCCACCAGACAATATACAATGTGCTTTGTCCAGTTACCAGTTACAGAGCTGCTAAGCTGAGAGTGTCAGAGAGAAAGCACGTTACTGACAATATAAACCAGTATTCAATTATTTAACAAACGTTGTATATGTGACTGCACTGTCTATATGCTAACTATAAAACCTTTCGAAACCATTTAAAATGAATAAAATATTATTTTTTTTCCAATCATTTAGCAGACGCTTTTATCCAGTGCAAATTACATACATTTTCATACTAGTCCCCCGTGGGAATCGAACCCACAACCCTGGCATTGCAAGTGCCAGGCTCTACCAACTGAGCTACACAGGACTAAATGATGAGAACTCCACAGCTTTAAGCTTTCAGATGACCATTAAACAGATCTATGATTCTGACACTGTCCTGACATGGCTCTTGTTAATTGTTGTCCTGTAATTGATGTTGGACAAGTTAAAGGAAAAATATATTTTGGTATTGTTTTCCTTAATCCACTGTTCATACAATCACAAAATGTTTGTCCAACAGTGGACTAATGAAAACAATACCAAAAGATTGAGTGGATTTTTCCTTTAAAGGAGTTGTCTCCCTTCCCTGTCCTGTAACGGTTGCTTCATGTGTTAGTTGGTGACTGTTAGATCTTTGTTTCCACTGGTCTAGCCAGAGTAAATGGAGCCATGGTGCTTGGTCATCTAGTTAACACAACCACAAAGTCATAAACATGGCTAAACCCCACCTATTTTCTAAAATGTCTCCTTACATTTTTTAAAAACCTAACCCTAACCTTAACCACAAGGCTAGCCCTAATTCCTAACCCTAACTTAAGACAAAAAAGCAAATGTTTGTTTTCATGACTTTGATAGCCGATTTTGACTTTGTGGCTGTGTTAACTAGTGACAACCATGGAGTTCAGCCTACCTCCATTCTATTCCACTCCCCTTTTATTCAGAATTAGAGACTCGCATTAACATTCTGATGATCCCCCTTCCTATGATCTGATGCCATTTACAAAGCCACAATATGCAGGCCAAGTGTCTGATCGACATCATCGTCTGGAGTCAACCGGATGAAAAGTGGGACCTCAACAACTGCCTGGCCTTTATTGCAGATGCGAGGCCAAGTGCAATAGACATGAATATGCCTTTTGAATATGCAGATAATTCCTCTAAATATTAAAGAATGTTCATGGTCAATTGGACTTGTTTTTGGAAAATAGCACACTGGACACCGCCATCCTCGATGCCAATGGTGTTATAATAATATAATGCATTATGGTGAGGTCAGAGCATTGAGCTAGCTGGTGAGTGTGTTCTCAGAGGTCAAAAGAGCATGGAATTCCAGTGAGGGTAAGGTCTTTGTGGGAAAACCAAAGATAGACAGATTTACAAGTCTGTAGGAATGGGTCTAAGTGGGATACGGCCCCATGGGCCAGAGGAGACCTTTCTAGATCTGTAAATCAGTCACACAACCTTTAACATGGCAAAAAGGGATGGGAGAATCCATGACTTGCCTTGTCCATAAATAAACACCAGAGCTTTGTTGAGACGGAGACGCTCAGCAGCAACAAATCAAATCAAATGTTATTAGTCACATACACATATTTAACAGATGTTATTGTGGGTGTAGCGAAATGCTTGTGTTTCTAGCTCCAACAGTGCAGTAATATCTAACAATTCACAACAATACACACAAATCTAATAATGGAATTAAGAAATATATAAATATTAGGATGAGCAATGTAGCATTGACAAAAATACAGTAGAATAGAATACAGTATATACATATGAGATGAGTAAAGCAGTTTGTAAGCATTATTAAAGTGACTAGTGTTCCATTATTAAAATGGCCAGTGATTCCATGTCTATACAGTGGGGAGAACAAGTATTTGATACACTGCCGATTTTGCAGGTTTTCCCACTTACAAAGCATGTAGAAGTCTGTAATTTTTATCATAGGTACTCTTCAACTGTGAGAGACGGAATCTAAAACAAAAATCCAGAAAATCACATTGTATGATTTTTAAGTAATTAATTTGCATTTTATTGCATGACATAAGTATTTGATACATCAGAAAAGCAGAACTTAATATTTGGTACAGAAACCTTTGTTTGCAATTCCTTCAGGTTTCGGGGCTGTCGCTGGGCAATACAGACTTTCAGCTCCCTCCAAAGATTTTCTATTGGGTTCAGGTCTGAAGACTGGCTAGGCCACTCCAGGACCTTGAGATGCTTCTTACGGAGCCACTCCTTAGTTGCCCTGGCTGTGTGTTTCGGGTCGTTGTCATGCTGGAAGACCCAGCCACGACCCATCTTCAATGCTCTTACTGAGGGAAGGAGGTTGTTGGCCAAGATCTCGCGATACATGGCCCCATCCATCCTCCCCTCAATACGGTGCAGTCGTCCTGTCCCCTTTGCAGAAAAGCATCCCCAAAGAATGATGTTTCCACCTCCATGCTTCACCTCCATCAGTGCATCCAATAATGGACAGTACATTTGATGTTGCACTTTGGAATTTTCTGGAACCCAAGTTCATAAGACATTGGACATGGGATCAAATGATTGTCAGATTGCAACTGCATCAATCAGCTTGATTTTGACATCTGCCAGTAACAGTAGTACAAAGAGCATGCTGGGTAGTCAGTCTACCCGCTAGCTAACACGTGGTAGCATAGCATCCAGTAGAAATGCAGTAATTGCTATTGCGTATGATAAGCTGTTGGAACAGCACAGTCACTGTAGCCTTCCCCTTGTCTCTCCTTTCCATAGCCCCTAGCTAACGGGTCAGCCAAAAGGACACTTTGATCACTGTAAATCTCCTGCCTCCAGAGTAACACTTCAGCATGAGTTGATAGATGGGAGGAACTCTGGGGTGTGTACACAGGCGCTGCACTTGGACAGAATATTTGTCTAATATGCTTCTGACATATTTGTGGAATTGAGAGGCTTATGTGCTGTCTGAGGTGCTCATGGCCTTGGTATTCTAAAACAAACCTCTACAACGCCAGAGCCTGAACCTGATGCTGGAGGCCGCAGGCTGGTGAGGGGGGGGTTGATTTGTGTGTGTGAGAGCGAGAGAGAGAGTGAGGGGGGTAACTGCTGAAAGGGGGCTCAGGACTATTCATACCTCAAACCCAATGCTTGTCTGAACATACCCTTCACTCTACTTTCATTTCTATTGAAAGTAAAATGGCCTTATGGGAGTTTATTTTCACAGTCGTACAGAATGTACATTGTATACATAATGGGGGGGGGGGGTATTATTGGCAGTGAATGTCAGCCTTTAAACCCCCCCCCCCCCACAGCCTCAATCCATCCCATGTAGGAAACCAAGCTCGGATGCAGACAGTGTGCTAATGTTTAGTCTGTGTTTGACTGTCCCGCTTCTCTTCAGCATCACTGCCAACACTTAGCCGAGCCACTGCCACGCTTGTTTTGCTACAAACCCCCGCCTCTCTTCCTGAGGCCATTCCACACAGAGTAGCAAAACATTACTTCAGCGCTTTGCTGTGTGCTCTCTGCTGCACACAGACATAGGACAAGCCACAGTGTTCACTCCTCAAACACGTTGGATTGGCTTGTAGGAGGAGAAAGGGGACGTTAAGAACGTACATTAACAACAGGGCTGGTGTCCATCTTCATTGGCTGTAATGTTGCTATGGATACCAATGATACACTGCTGCCCTTTCATCCAACTAGTTATACGAACAACTGCTAGCTGGAAGACTAACTGTTCATCCTAATACCGCTGCAGTTGCTCAATCAGTGCGTTGAAGCATTCATCAAACTCACACAACATGCGGGAGGTCTGTGTTATCCAAAGAGCTGTGGAGAGGAGGGTGTATTTGGAGGAGGGAGGGGAGGTATTCTGGGAATATTTTTTATAACTTGATCCAGGATGTGAATGATTCATGTAATCTGATTGAACATTCCTTTATTCTTTATGATAATGTGAATTACATTAATACATTCGTCACATTCAGCTGCAAGTTAAGACAGAGTATTGATCATTTCCCGCAAATCATTTAACATTTTATAATCAAAACTCAAATGATCTTATCATTGAAAAAGATACCAAACTGATACCATGTAAATAGGCCTACTTGCACCAGTACAAAGACAAGTAAAGAGGACTTAATATCCCTGCCTATTGCAAGTGAACATTTAATATAGCAATATATAGATGTCCAATTTGGGCACCATCCTTGATAAATCAATCTACTATATAATCTATAGTCATTATTACGGTTTAATGCTGTGGTAGAATTCTCTAGAGCGAGACACTTACGGTTTGGGATTTTATCGGTGTTGGCCGGGGACTTGAGTGGCTGGTTTCACACTCTGGTCCCACAGAGGGGTTGGATGTGTTCACAGTGCACCCGCTTTTGCTGCCCAGTTAGACTTGGCACGACTACTGTTACATATGCCACAGTTTCACATACTTAGCCGGGCTCATTCTGTCTTAAATGTACTATTATTTGTTTTTACTTGGCAGTTAGGGACACGCTTCGCCCCACTGTCCAAACTAAACAGAACAACATTACTAGCGAGGACAGATGACTTTGGCAGAGTGCTAAGCGATGGAAATTAGATGACTGTGTGTCTCCCATTCCGTTGCATTCTGGGTTGTCCTGACTAACCTCCATGATAGGCCCAAGGTTTACACAGATGTCAGAGATGCACCACACCGCCTCCTTGTGGTAGAACCAGAGATTACAACTAGAGTCCACATGAAGTCTAGAGGAACACAGGCAGACAAAACAGATCATCCAGGTTTTATAAAAACAGATATTAATATGGATGTGGTTTGTTTCTAGACTTATGTCTATATTTCTCTTTTAGCATCAATACCAGTTCACTGAAAATACATCCAAAAAGACAGAATAAAGTACTGTGCTTTTGGAGAAAGAGGCGTTATATGTTTTCCTGTGGCAGAGACACAGGTAAAGTGGTCATTTATACGTGTTTAAACCCGGGGAATGTTCCCACAGACCGCAGAGAGAAAGACATGCACAATTTGGGGATAGTTCTCTGCCCACAGCTTCTTGGCCTGGGATCGATCGCAACTGTCAGCTTGGACTCGCTCTATAAACACGATCTGGTTCTTTGACTTGACGTATTTGAGGTGAAACACTAATACCCAGAGAGCTTCTGAACAACGGCTGGCCTGCATTAGGAAATATTTGTCAAAATATTTCAAAGTACTTTAAAAAAGAATATATGAAACATTTCAGGGAAGTATTAAACTGTTTTGAACAGCAGCATCCATTTCACAGATTCCGCATTTCACTCCAGATTAGTATCTCCTCATACCAAAGCATACTGGGTTTGAATATGGCACTGGTTACCTCTGGTTAATGAAATGTCCCTCAGCTCAACCTAGCAAAACAAGCTAGTGAGTGTCTAGGGATAGAGTTTCTGATCCAAACAGACTACAGTACATATACCCCTGCCATATTCAGACCATGGACTCATGCGCTTGCTATCCTGCAGTTTCACAACCATCTTTTATGACCTTCACTCTTTACAGAGCAACCATCTGGTCTGAGAGGCCTAGTCCAATGGTCCTTTATCTGGGCATGGACAGAGAACAGGGGATGGGGTTCATGGAGGTAGATCCACCACTCCCTTCCAAAGGCCAGAGAGTTGAGTCAGCGCAGCTCAGGGCTCACAGACAGAGGGTAATAGATCACTTAGCCTGGCCACTACAAAGGCTCGCTGAGACAGACGACTCCAGGACAAGCCGGCTGGGCAGCGCAGCTGTCTAGTAAAGATGTCATATGAAACACTGGGAGGCTGGAGCCAGGAGGAAAGTTAAACTAACAGTCCAAGTTTGAGAGACACTGATTGAACACTGCAGAGCCAGAGCTCACTGTCACCCTCCTGTCACTACTGCAGACACTGTGCAACAGTATGTCAAATTACTATGCTAGTTAGCATTACAGTGTAAGGGGGAGGATTGGATCTGGCTGGGACAGTAACGAGCAAACGTTTGTCTGGCTGCCTGTATCGGCCTACTACGTTTGTACACAGCAGTCCTTTTGAGTCTTTCAACAGATTGGCAGATGTGTGAACCGGTTGCAAATAACCATACATCATTATCATGACGTCATCTGCGACGCATTCAATTTTGAAATAAACAAAAAGGTTCTGTAGGAGAAGTATCCTAGCAGCAGGGACTCTTTTACGTCACTCTCTGGGACAACGACCAGACAGTAAAGATATAAGCCTGGCTCCTGACAACGCTGAATCTTGTCCCTCTCGACTTTGATCTGCTGGCACAGAGCACCGAGACAGAAGGTGGCATGTTGGTTCTTGTCTAGACTAGGGACTGCAGAGAACAGGCCTGCTGATGATGAATGGAGCATCTGTATTTACCTCGTCAAGCTCTTCTGAAGAGGGAACTACAAGTTAATCCACCCAGAGCAAACTGTACAGCTAGCCCTACTTTGAATACAAGGCCACGTACCGGTAAATCTGTCTCCTTTCACACTGCAGCAGTAGAGACAAAAAGTACAGTACTACAAATGCAGTACTAGAAATACAGCAAGTCAGTCCATGGAGGCCCCTGACACACTTCAGATACTGTATGTACTGAGGGAACCTAGTAACATTCAATCAAATCTGCACTACAGAACAATTCTGCACAGGGGGGAAGAAAATGCATGCTTACACAGAAATGTAATTTGAATTCTATTTCATCTCACTGAATTTCATAACTACAGTTTGCAGTTATGAAATTTCCCCCCCGGGGGATAAATAAAGTCCCTATCTATCTATCTATCTAAAAACGACTCAATGTGCAGTTGACTGAAAATGCATGTCAATGTGGCACAGCACAGATAGCGTTACATCCCAGACCTTGAGATCAAGACAGGAGAGCAGAGGAGTGAGTAAGACTGAACTTTCACGCCGGATAGAGAATTAGAAAAGTGTTCTTTCAGATGACTGACTGTGGAATACTGCAGTGTGGCAGGAAACCGGCAGGCTATGTCTGTGAAACATCAACAACATTAAAACATAATTTCTAAATGTACATGTCTAAAGAAATGTGCCCGATTTTCCCTTCTCTAACTGAAATAAAATGGACAGAAATGTGGTACGGGTTCCTCCACTCTTCTAAAAAGACACAGAAGGCTTGTTTGTGAGATTTTAACAATATGGCAGCCACCTCACTCCTCGTCTCAGCTCCCTTGTCTGGTAGCCAAGAATAACTGGGAGTTCTGGGTGATTCTGCTATTCAAGCCCCATTTCCTACTGTTCTCTCTCTCTCCACTGGGCCGAGCTGCTGTACACCAGATGAGTGAGTGCGAGAGAGCGTCTGTGTGTTCAAGCTTCTTAAGAGGAGTGATATCAACATGAGAAAATGTGCGTAAGAGGCCCATTGACTACAGGGTCACTGAGGATATCTGATCACTCGTCTCGCCAATAGGCCAAGGTTTTTGACTCAGTGTTACGATCATATGTACCAGGATACATCAGTTTCCTTCACACTAAAACTTGTCCAGGGCTTGACTAGACTGTCGCAAATAAGCCACAAAGACATGAAATATACCTGGCCTGAACTGTAGAAATCCTACTGTAAACAACAATTACACTAACAGATATAGCATTGTGTCAGATTCCAAAGTGTCCACAAGAGGGCTCTATTATTCTATTTGTGAAAACATTGGTCTAACAGAAGTCAATTTCTAGAAGATTCTATTCAAGTAATAATAGCATGTCTATTCAGCAATATATCTGATCAAAGGTAAAAGTAGATACAGCTGTACACATCAGAGCAAAACAAAGTTATAAAGAAAATCAAATGAAAAAGGAGAATACAATTTTATTCAAAATGTCTTAAGATCACACAACAATGGTACGACAGTATATACAACTATATTTCTTTTTTTTCCTCAAATCCTTAGTTGCTGCATCCATTTTTGGACGTATAAATTAATAATATAGTGTATACTGATTGCAGCTTGAATAATATAACTCATAAATATGACCTTAGTTCTAATATGAGCTTGTTTTACTCAAAAAAAGAAACGGTAAAAAAAAAAAAAAAAACTGCATAGCCTCAAAACATGGTTAAACTATCATTTTTATATTATGAATGGTCAGTCCTGGCA
This sequence comes from Thymallus thymallus, assembly GCA_023634145.1. NCBI lineage: Eukaryota > Metazoa > Chordata > Actinopteri > Salmoniformes > Salmonidae > Thymallus > Thymallus thymallus. Next base: position 18,612,792 of record CM042419.1, read on the forward strand.
TCCATAGCTCTGTCTATACATTTGGGAGTGGTTACATTTCTCCAGCCACTTCCTTCAGCTTTTCACCAAAACAGAGGCGGGGTGTCTGCTTTGTTATTGTTTCAATAACTTATGGTGGTTAAGTGGACAACAGTGATAAGCTTTATGCAAATGTTTAAAAAAAATATTGAAGGTAGGCCATCATTTGAATGATGCTGGTGACATGATCGGTGATTGGCTGCCAGTTAAAAAAGGATCTTGTGTTTATCCATATTCTGTAGATAAAACCTTAAGGGCAAAAGGATGTAAACCTAAATACAGTACCGAACAAGCAGTAAAACTAATTCCTTTAACCTCCAAAGTTTCAGGAAAAGTGGACATTTCCTTCTCCATGTGAAATGCTTGCTTTGACAAGGCGAGTTTTCCTCAAAATAGGCTTACTCAACATAGCTCTTCTTGGTTGCTATTCTCTTCGATCGTCTGAGACCACTGGCCATATGTGACTCTCCAACCGTGGTAGGTGTATTTTCAGCTTTAATTCGGACATGAGAAGCCTTTTGGGTAATTGTTTCTCCACCATTCCTTTTTGTCTTAGGTGCCTTGGGAGCTTTTGCTTGGCTTGAGGCAACCTGCAATGCCTCCTGGGGAACAGAGTCTTCCTCTTTTTCTGGGTCTTTCAAAGTGCCCATCTTGCCTTGAATGGCTAGCAAAGACTCCTGTGAAGTCACAAGGAACTGGCTCGTGGAATATTTTTGGACGAAGCACTAATATTTTTCCATGCGACTGAAAATGTATTCTTTCATTCCCAACACCACAAGGTCAGCCACAGAGCTTATTCAATTACATACATACTTACCTCTGCTCCAGCCAGTTGGGATTTGAGCTCTGATAGTTCCTTCATCAGATGCTTGATGTTCGCCTTAATAGAGAGATGAAATGGTGCTCATCAGTTATACACGTCCTGAAAGAACTGGCCCGTGACCATACAGTACTGCTGGTGATTCATCGTATAACTAAAAAAACTACACAGCAACAAGTGTTGAACAAATAGCACCTTCTTCTTGAGGATTTCTTTGTTCCGATTCTCAATCTCCTGTTGTCTTTGCTCCTCTTCCTCTCTGAAATTAGAACTAAATATATTAATACTAAGCAAGAACTCCTGTTTCTGTAAACGTCAATAAACAGCACGCTGGCCATGTCTTCCATGGGTCATATTCATTAAAGCGCACTGTAGCAAAACGTTTTGCATCAGAACAAAAATGAGTGCTTCTCATTGTAAGTCCCTGCCTGTTTTCCTGCCCCTTTTCTAGTCCGGTTTCTTCCATTTGGTGCCTAATAAATATGACCCTGGTCACTGCAGTGACATGAAGTGAGCTAGTTAGCTACCTGAGCTCCAGGGCTCTGGCCACTCGGTCCTCTAGCTCAGTGATCTCAGCTTGTTCCTTCAGTGCAGCTTGCTTGACATCAGCAGTCTTTATCTGGGCCAGGAGGGACTTGGAGTCCAGGGCCTCTACCTCAGCTGAGTTCAGCCTCCTGGAGAGGAACACTCGCCCCATATGAACAGTCTGCTCACAGGACAGGATCTGAAACATGATGTCCAACAGAACAGAATTGTCAGAGAAAATTATGAATATATAAATGTTTTTATACATAAATGAGAAGATATAGCGCAGTAAAGCTAAGAGGTTGTATTAACTCAAGGTCATGACAACTTCAGAGGTTGGCAACGTGACATTCAGCATAGTACATAGCAACAGTACTGTACAGTAACACGTGGCCTCACCTCGTCAAGGTCAGCTTGGATCTTCTCTCTGGCTGCCAAGGATAGATCCCTGGCCAGCATCTGGTTCCTCCGCTGCCTCAGTAACTCATCCAGCTCTCTCTGCATAGGAAACGTATTGACAGCCTTGAACATCACGTCTTATTCAACTGCATCAAGTAGTCCCTACCGAGGTGTCTTCACTAGGAACCAAACAGAACCAAACCAACCTGAATTTGTCCAAGAGAAACTCTAATTTTCAGTGCAAAACATTCTGTTGCGAAAATGTTTTGCCATGTGTGCAACTAATGAATACACCCCAGGTGATTGAGGAAATATTGACTGTAGCTTTAAATGTGTGATCAAAGCAGTACAAAATGGCTGTACCATGAGCATCAGTCATTCAAATAATCAAGTGGGGGCTTTCACTTGATTTTCACCTGTAAGGTGGTGATCTGCCTCTCCTGCCTGGCTCTCTTGAGGAATGCCAGGTCTGCCGGGGTAACCTCATAGCCCTGCATGCCTCTTATCAATGAGTAGGGGTCCTCTTCCAGTACACTGCCTGAACAGACTGAACATGTACAGTGATAACATTAGGTGGAATGTGCTTATAATCACCTGCACCATCATACACCAAAGCATTTAACATTCAGATTTACAGACCTACAGTAAGATCATAGGACTACATTAAAATAGACAAGAATGGAACTTATGTAATGTGTGTTCAGAGGAGTCAAGCCCATAGGGGTCACATGCCCCCTCAGATTTGTCCTGTAAAAAAAAATTCTAAACAGTTGCTGTTTTTTTTCCCTCTGTAATACTACTAGCCACCTAGCAATTTTATGAAGTTGGCTTTAGCTAACCCAGATTGAGAAATTATCTACCAACCTCATAACTAGCTACCAAGAAGCCATTTCAGGCTTCCAATCAAGTTAGAGTAGCTAGCTTTTCTAACTATCTTAGCATTTCACAGTAAAGTCTAAACCCATTGTATTCGGCAGATGTGACAGATAACATTTTATTTGGCATGAATGCTGGCAAAGTTGGACTTCAGAAAAGTAAGCAATTACTAAATGAACTGAATAAGACTCACATTCCTCTCAATATTTTACCCAGATCTTAGCAGAAATGCATATTTTGTTTCTTTCCACCAGTCAGGAGGATACAGACAGCTGGAGAGGTATGGTTACATATGCAGAAAAAAATATATTGTACATAGAAAGAAACATAATGACTCTAAATTGCAGGAAAAAGCCATTCCAGGTGCTAAATTCTCCCAGTTGCAGATGAGGCTTTCACCCCTCCAGACCACCCTGCCATCCTCATGTAGTTTGTGCCCCCTCAGATTTTGGTTAGCATGACACCCCTGTGTATGTTTGTTTGTCAAAGCACCTCAGACATGATATCAAATCACATTGGTGCAAATGTACAGCTATTTGACTGTTAACAATATGGGAAACACTCACGTGTGTTTGAAGTGATGCGAGACCGTCGACATGTTTCCGTTTCTGCAGTCTCCATTGTGTAAAGGTCCAAGGTCATATTTAGCATGGGAGACAAGGGTTCTTGTCCAGGGGTGGTTTCAATCTGGATGGAAAGACAAAAATTGTAACACATAGAAATAAATGAGTTGACTAGACTCCCCAATACTTTGCACAAGTTGGCCTACAAACTACAGTGCCTTCAGAAAGTAGAGAGATAGATAGATGAGGGGAAATTTCTTTGTCAAGCAGAGAAATACTTAAATAGCTAAAAGTTCATATGATATAAGTGAGGGTAATAATAGTTTACTTAAAATACAGACTGGTTAAATTAACAGGTAAGTGAATATTTTGCATGGTTAAATTAACTGTACAGGTAAATATACAGTTAAATTTACAGGTACGTGAATATTTGCATGGTTACATTAACTGTACAGGTAAATGACAGGAAGAGATACTTAAATAGCTAAATGTGTGAATGATATAATTTAGGGTAATAATAACAATTCCCTTAAAATACAGTCCTTAGTGCGCAGGGTTTAATTACAGATAAATGCACGTACCGCACATTCGATATACTAAAAGCAATGAAAAAAAGATACTACTGACAGGATACTAATATGCATTCCTGAGTGAATGCCTACGTAAGTTCAGTCCAAGAATTCCTTACAATATTGCACGTGATATGATATAACAACTGTACATGAATACGTGTATATACAGTCCTGAATGAATAAATACAAAGAGGGATTAAATTGTATTTAATTTAGTATTTTGTCAACGATCGACACAAAATACTCTAATGTCAAAATGGAAGAAATATTCTAACAACTCAATACGTTAGAATCATCTTTGGCATGAATTACAGCTGTAAGTCTTTCTGGATGAGCTTCCACACCTGGAACCTTTTGTCCATTATTCTTTTCAGAATTCTTCTTGCTTCTTTTTTTATTTTTATCCTGAAACTCCCCAGTCCTTAATGATTACAAGAATACCCATAACATGATGTAGACACCACTATGCTTGAAAATATGGAGAGTGGTACTCAGTAATGTGTTGTATTGGATTTGCCACAAACATAAAACGTTGTATTCAGGACAAAAAGTTAAATTGCTTTGGCACATTTTTTGTGGAAATGTGGAAAAAGTCTAGCGGTGAGAACTCGTCCCCAGTGCGACTAGGCGGAAGTGCGGTGGACGAGACTCGGCCTACCGTTTGCGCTTCAGAGCTGAAAGCCAACGTTCTTTTCAACTCTGACGTTGGCGGCGTCCTTTGAAGTTGTCGTCCCAATGGAATATGATTTGAAGTTTCTTGAATGAGTCTGCTGACCGCTGGTGAAACGTTTGACTTGTGAGTAGCCTTTTTCCCTTTGGTTGTATTTCTCTTTCTTCTGTTTGCAACGGAAATGTTTGCGAGATCCATTGTTCTTGTTGTGTTGAAAGCTAAAATAGCCTAATTGCAATATGCTGACTAAACCATTCACAAACCAAGAGAAAGTGAGTGGAGTTCTGAGACAATCGGACCACACCGGCCGAATCAAAATCACCTGCTGCCCGCACATATGAGGCCGTCCTTATCCGAGACTAAACGCGCACCTGTATCTCGGCCATGTTCCAATACCTACAGTTGCATCCTTCCCTCCCTCCTTCCTTCCCTCGTTTCTTCTTTTCTCCTTTCCTTGGGGGTAGGTTAACCACTGATCTGACAATACTGATATATTCAATTATGTTGCAGGTTTTAAAATGTTTTATAGGCTACATAAAAAAAAACATTCCTACAGTAGAGCGTCTCAAATAGAGCTCAGATGGAGGTCATAGGGGAGGTCGGCAAGTGGTGAGCGGTAAGAGGACGCTAACTTTCACTTGACATACATTTCACCATCAGAATGTACTTATTCACCAAGTACATTTACTCATAACTAGCAATAGACAAATATACAGACAGAGGAATTTACACAGTCAACATGCGTAATATAAATACAGTAAACATAAAACACAATAGATGGTAAATTGCAGTGCTTGAAATTCTATCTTCAAGCGAGGCTAAATCAACCCTAAACAGCTGACTGTAAATGCCAAGGCTCTTGGAACCTCTAAAAATGGTCGGGAGCAGGGAGACACAGAGGGGAAAACCGCAAAATGGGCCAGCTGCAGATGAGAACATGTAATAGTAGTGTATGACCAGTAGAGGGAGACAAGCAGTTGCACCTGCATTGAGGAATCTTCAGTACTGTCGTTGGAATTATTGGGGCGGGAAAGGGGGACACCTAGTCAGTTGCACAACTGAATGCATTCAACCAAAATGTGTCTTCCGCATTTAACCCAACCCCTCTGAATCAGAGAGGTGTGGGGGGGCTGCTTTAATCGACGTCCACATCAACAACTAGTGCTCAGGGAGTGAAATAAATAAAATAAACTGTTTTATTGTCACATACAGTGGATAGGGGCAGACAGTGAAATGTGTTGTTTTACAGGGTCAGCCATAGTAGTACGGCGCCCCTGGAGGAAATTAGAGGTATGTGCCTTGCTCAACGACACATCGACAGATTTTTCACCTTGTCTGCACGGGTATCAAAATAGCATAATGCAGTGTCAACAGTTTCTACTTGAGTTCTCCTTTGAAGCCAGATCTGCCCTCTCCTCCTTGTCCACATCAGAGCCCTGTACCACAACAATGTGACAGTGATGTGTACCTGGCCTTAGCGGTCAGACACCATCAATAGCAGAAAGCCTTGATCTGCTTGTGACCTGAAGCAGCAATATCAAACACTATGAGGAGACCTTTTTATACATTTCTAAATGAAAAGTGCATTTCATACTATGTTTATGAGCAAGAAATACATGTTTTTGAACTGAGAAGCCAATCAACACACACACATGCTTCCACCGAGCCACAAGCCGTAAGGGAACATACAGTGCATTCGTAAAGTATTCAGACCCCTTGACCTTTTCCACATTTTATGTTACAGCGTTATTCTAAAATGAATTAAATTGTTGTTTTTTTTCCTCATCAATCTACACACACTACCCCATAATGAAAAAACGAAAACTGTAAATTGCACATTTTAAAATATCACATTTACATAAGTATGGCTCATCTGTATTTGGGAAGTTTCTCCCATTCTTCTCTGCAGATCCTCTCAAGCTCTGTCAGGTTGGATGGGGAGTGTCGCTGCACAGCTAATTTCAGGTCTCTCCAGAGATGTTCGACCAGCTTCAAGTCAGGGCTCTGGACATTCAGAGACTTGTCCCGAAGCCACTCCTACGTTGTCTTGGCTGTGTGCTTAGGGTCGTTGTCCTGTTTGAAGGTGAACCTTCGCCCCAGTCTGAGGTCCTGAGCATGTTTTAATCAAGGATCTCTCTGTACTTTGCTCTGTTCATCTTTCCCTCGATCCTGTCTAGTCTCCCAGTCCCTGAAAAACATCCCCACAGCATGATGCTGCCACCCCCATGCTTCACAGTAGGGATGGTGCCAGGTTTCCTCCAGACGTGACGCTTGGCATCCAGGCCAAATAGTTCAATCTTGGTTTCATCAGACCAGAGAATTTTCTCATAGTCTTAGTCTTTAGGTGCCTTTTGGCAAACTCCAAGCAGACTGTCATGTGGCTTCCGTCTGGCCACTCTACCATTGAACTTCTGGAAAGTTCTCCCATATCCAAAACGGAACTCTGGAGTTCTGTCAGAGTGACCATTGGGTTCTTGGTCACCTCCCTGACCAAGGCCCTTCTCCCCCGATTGCTCAGTGTTGCCGGGCAGCCAGGTCTAGAAGAGTCTTGGTGGTTCCAAACTTCTTCCATTTAAGAATGATGGAGGTCATTGTGTTCTAGGAGACCTTCAATGCTGCAGAAATGTTTTAGTACCCTTCCCCAGATCTGTGCCTCGACACAATCCTGTCTCGGAGCTCTGCGGAAAATTTCTTCGACCTCATGGCTTGGTTTTCGCTCTGACATGCACTGTCAACTGTTGCACCTTATATAGACAGGTGTGTGCCTTTCCAAATCATGTCAAATCAATTGAATTGACCACAGGTGGGCTACAATTCTGTTTTTATTTTCATACATTTGCTAACATTTCTTAAAACCACTTTGTCATTATGGAGTACTGTGTGTAGATTGATGAGGATTTTTATTTATTTAATCAATTTTATAATAAAACTGTAACGTAACAAAATGTTGACAAAGTCAAGGGGTCTGAATACTTTCCGAATGCTCTGTATAGCAAAGCAGAACTGACAGCTAAGTTTAAACCTGCTCTTCATGCCGTCCGTCCTGAGGCACATGCTCAAGAGCTCCAGGAACGGAAGATGAGAGTGAATGCTGAGTCATAAATACTTCTGTTTTTAAACTGTCCGACTGGGTCCATCACACTGAGAGAGAGAACGTGGAAGGGAGGGGGCGTAAATCTGAGCTTTACAACACTTACTTCCCAGGAGGTTAGAGCCAAGGGAGGAGAAGGAGAGTCACATGGCTTTACATGGCACCAATCTACTCTTCCCCTGGGAGCAAGCCCCTTAGTTATTCCCCTGGGAACAAGCCCCTTAGTTCTTCCCCTGGGAACAAGCCCTTTATTTGTTCCTCTAGACACCAATACATTTTTTAATTTTTTTTTATTCCGTGAAGCAGAAATGTAGTTTAATACAGGAAACATAACAAAATATAAATGTTAGCACTAGTTGGGAAGTTGGAAATCCCGTATGGTATTGCACGTTTGCAGGATGAGCAATAGCTTAACAAATACAAATACACTGTCAATGTGTTTTCTCTTTTCCTCTCATCAAGCATCTGTAGCTCATTCTGTCAATGTGTTTTCTTTTTTCCTCTGATCAAGCATCTGTAGCTCATTCTGTCAATGTGTTTTCTTTTTTCCTCTGATCAAGCATCTGTAGCTCATTCTGTCAATGTGTTTTCTCTTTTCCTCTCATCAAACATCTGTAGCTCATTCTGTCAATGTGTTTTCTCTTTTCCTCTCATCAAGCATCTGTAGCTCATTCTGTCAATGTGTTTTCTCTTTTCCTCTCATCAAGCATCTGTAGCTCATTCTGTCAACAGCACACAAGAGGCGATTCCACTATCAGCAACGCTTCTGAGACCCAGGCAGGCAAAGTGATGTCCTAAAAATGAAGTGGAGTGCATTAAACAGTCATCACATTGGGAATAGACCAGTAGGGTAAAAAGGTAGGCGTCACCACAGGGTTCTTTTACCACTGCACCATCTGTCTCCTTCAACTCTATAGGCTGGACTGAGCAGCTGTGAATGGTCTTTCTGGGAAGCATCTCTGCACCAGAGAGACTTTTATTAGCAATAATGGCCCATTTTGTTATTGTGTGTGTGTGTGTGTGTGTACTGTTTGAGTCATTTTGGGATGGAGCACTAGGCAACGTCTGGCAGGTACAATGAAAAGCACTTAACTTTGGAGGTCAAAGGCATAGTATTGTGCAGCTCAGCAGCCATTATGTGGTGGACAACACAATGGGAGAGATGGAGAGAGGATGAGGTCATATAGTCCTTAAAGATCTAACCTACACAAGTGCCTATAGTGGGAGGAGCTACCGGTTCTTTTCTAGACAGGGCCTCGTGCCTCATTGCCCAAAGTCTATAGCTCAGTGGTCTAGACCTGTGTGGGCTTGATGACACATATATCCTTCAGCTTTCATCATAAGTATGCTCTATCTGGACTGACCCATGGTACGCCTGAGAAGCATGCACCTCTCTGGTTACCAGTCCTTGGTATTGGGGTCTATTTTTGGAATGCACCTCCCTCCCTCCCTCCCTCTCCAGGTGGAGGTGTTATATATATATATATATATATAGTCGGAAGTTCACATACACTCATTTTTCAACCACTCCACAGATTTCATATTAATAAACTATAGTTTTGCCTGACACAAGTAATTCTTCCAACAATTGTTTACAGACTGATTATTTCACTTATAATTCACTATATCACAATTCCAGTGGGTCAGAAGTTTACATACACTAAGTTGACTGTGCCTTTAAACAGCTTGGACAATTCCAGAAAATTATGTCATGGCTTTAGAAGCTTCTGATAGGCTAATTGACATCATATGAGTCGATTGGAGGTTTACCTGTGGATGTATTTCATGGCCTACCTTCAAACGCAGTGCCTCTTTGCTCAACATCATGGGAAAATCAAAAGAAATCAGCCAAGACCTCAGAAAAAAATGGTAGACCTCCACAAGTCTGGTTCATCCTTGGGAGCAATTTCCAAAAGCCTGAAGGTACCACGTTCATCTGTACAAACAATAGTATTCAAGTATAAACACCATGGGACCACGCAGCCGTCATACCGCTCAGGAAGGAGACGGGTTCTGTCTCCTAGTAATGAACGTACTTTGGTGCGAAAAGTGCAAAACAATCCCAGAACAACAGCAAAGGACCTTGTGAAGATGCTGGAGGAAACCGGTACAAAAGTATCTATATCCACAGTAAAACGAGTCCTATATCGACATAACCTGAAAGGCCGTTCAGCAAGGAAGAAGCCACTGCTCCAAAACCGCCATAAAAAAGCGAGACTACGGTTTGTAACTGCACATATGGACAAAGGTCGTACTTTTTGGTCCTCTGGTCTGATGAAACAAAAATAGAACTGTTTGGCCATAATGACCATCGTTATGTTTGGAGGAAAAAGGGGGAGCTCAAAACACCATCCCAACCGTGAAGCACAGGGGTGGCAGCATCATGTTGTGGGGGGTACTTTGCTGCAGGAGGGACTGGTGCACTTCACAAAATAGATGGCATCATGAGGAAGGAAAATTATGTGGATATATTGAAGCAACATCTCAAGACAGTCAGGAAGTTAAAGCTTGGTCGCAAATGGGTCTTCCAAATGGACAATGACCCCAAGCATACTTCCAAAGTTGTGGCAAAATGGCTTAAGGACAACAAGGTCAAGGTGTTGGAGTGGCCATCACAAAGTCCTGACCTCAATCCTATAGAAACTTTGTGGGCAGAACTGAAAAAGCGTGTGCGAGCAAGGAGGCCTAGAAACCTGACTCAGTTACACCAGTTCTGTCAGGAGGAATGGGCCATAATTCACCCAACTTATTGTGGGAAGCTTGTGGAAGGCTACCCAAAACGTTTGACCCAAGTTAAACAATTTAAAGGCAATGCTACCAAATACTAATTGAGTGTATGTAAACTTCTGACCCACTGGGAATGTGATGAAAGAAATAAAAGCTGAAATAAATCATTCTCTCTACTATTATTCTGACATTTCACATTCTTAAAATAACTGACCTAAGACAGGGAGTTTTTACTAGGATTAAATCTCAGGGATTGTGAAACACTGAGTTTAAATGTATTCGGGTAAGGTTTATGTAAACTTCCGACTTCAACTGTATGTGTGTGTGTGTGTGTGTGTATGTATGTGTGTGTGTGTGTGTGTGTGTGTGTGTGTGTGTGTGTGTATATATATCTCAGTCGGTGCGACGGGAATAGCAATCCCCCTCCTGCAAGGTGTGATAGGAATAGCCTTCCCGCTGCTGCAAGGCTTCTGGTGGGCCGGGTGCCGATGAAAGATGGGCAGTTGGAAACTTCTAGCCCTGCATTCAGCTGGACCACGCTGGGAGCTGTAAGTGAGGTTAATTTTGTTATGCTTGTGATTTGTGGGCAGGGGTAAGTTATGCCTCAACAGTCACTCATATTAGCAAACTTATTTCATTTCAAACTATAATAATTTCCCTAATAGGGCCCTATGGGTTATTTATCGAAATGAATGATATCAACAAAATGTCCACGATAAGTGATCAGTGTCGATTAATTTTCGGTTTATCGTCCCAAGTCTAGGATGCTTCAATGTCAATATTCTATAAAGATCCCTTTTATAGAAGTCATTTTTCTTCAGTTGACTATTTCTTGCTGATGACTGAAAACAACTGATGGCTATATAATGTTAACATTTTAGCAGATGCTTTTATCCAGAGCGACTTACAGTTAGTTGGTGCATACTTTTTTTGTACGGGTCACCCGTGGGAATCAAACCCACAACCCTGGTGTTGCAAGCGTCATGCTCTACCATCTGAGCTACACGGGACTATATAAACTTGCTTACTTCACGTTGTCAATTAGGGAGGATGTTAAATTGCTAGGCTACGTATCATAAATACATCTAGCTGGGATGCAAGGATAGTACATCACTCTTAAAATGGCTGACATAGCTGTCAATGAAATACATCAGCACAGGCATTCAGCACAGCATCCCCAAGAGATCATATCCATCATGCCTCAGTGACTGACCGCAAGGCCAACGATGAACTAGTTATATCTGAGGGCACAGGAACTAGCCTGAGTCCCACATCAGCACAAACAGAGTTGGGAGTCAAGCTGGCCAGGCACGTCCATCAGAGCTCATAGTGAATTGATGAATGACGTGTGTTTTTGGCAACTCAATGTGTTTTTGAACTGCACTCACTATAAAGAGACTCAACTCTCTGGAAAAAGTTAGCCTGGCTGTATAATCTATTTTCCTGTATTCCAACAGTTTAATTTACAGTGGGGACTGAGTGTGTAGTGACATGCTGTCCACTACCCTGCATTATTGTTCTCCTGAGAAGGACAACAGGTGGCTCTGACAGTACAGGCGCCCGCCGCGTCTCCATGACAACCCCTTCGCACATTGTAAATAAGCTCTGAGACGATGGGAGCCCATTAATATCTAAATCTATAAGGGGATATGTTCTACCTCCCCTAGCAGGGACTATGAGGCCCAGCTTTTAGTCTGCTTCTGAGAAGATGTAGGTGTGTGTCAAGGCGAGGTTCAGATGACAGCTGAGGACTGAAGCCTTGAATGTGCCTTTACCTCACCACACACATAGAAACACTTGCAGACACTGAAACATTGACACCACTGCTACTCAGGAGGCCAGAGGGAAAGCCTTCCCACCCACAAACACCCACCGCAGCACTGCTCACTGATTGAAAACACAGACCTGCACAGAGCCAAGGACACTTTGAAAGGAGTCTGAGATGTAGTCCTGTGGTTGCCGTGGTGTGGTCAGACAGAAAACAGTCCCACAGGAAAGCATGCCTCAGTGAAGGTCCAAGCGTAGAGTAGTATACTTCTGGAATGGAATCCTGGGTTTTAAAGGGGGAAAAACATTCTCAGTTCAGTGATTCTTAGAAAAATACAATTTTCAATTATTTGCAGAGTTGGCTGGCAAATGATCATAGAATTTTGACATTGTTTTTGACTACTGCTATGCTCCTATTAGACCACCATTTTGTTTCCCCACATGCAACTCAAATGCCTTGTCCTAAGGTACCAGACCAGGTGACATGGTCATCCAGACTCAACTGTCATCCAGAATAGACCACCTGAGTGAAATACAAACTACAATGCATTTTACTCTGTCACCTTGTGTCGCCTATTGTTTAAGCTGTGGGTGACGTGGGTACCAGTGCTTTCAGTAAAACTAAGGTCTTGACTACATGTAGGGCTCAGCTTTCATTCTGTCTGTCTGTCCTGTCTGTCCTGTCTGTCTGTCTGTCTGTCTGTCTGTCTGTCTGTCTGTCTGTCTGTCTGTCTGTCTGTCTGTCTGTCTGTCTGTCTGTCTGTCTGTCCCCCATTGGTAACTGTCTATACTTCATGTTCCCTTGTTAAGGTTTTCTCTATTCTTATAACAACAATCACCCAATCCCAAACTGACTAACCAACCCCAGGGCACTTGAAACAGGGACTGTCCCAGACTCCTTAGGGATCAGTTCCCTGACAGGACCATCTGGCCAAGTGTGTGTGTGTGTGTGTGTGTGTGTGTGTGTGTGTGTGTGTGTGTGTGTGTGTGTACTGTGGAGGGGGGCTAGAGATGTCATTTGGGGTGGGTTAAATTTAGCAGCGAGGCTGATATCTGCATGCCAGGTCCTATCCGTCCCGCTACCCCCTCCCTCTCTCCTTTCCTCCCTCTCCAGTCATTTCTCTCCACTGCACCAAACTATCCTTCTATCCCGTCCTCTGTCACAGCAGCGTATCATTCCCCCTCTTTCTGTCTCTCTCTCCCAGGCACGCTCCCTCTCTCCGTCAGCATCGGCGGGAGAGGGATTCACACACACCCCTCCTCCTCCTCCTCCCCCCAGCGCTCTAACTGGATTGTACAGACAGAGGCAAGCTGAGGACACACAGGAGAGGAGAGAAAGGGCTCTATCGGGCAAGGAAGACGTGGAAACACACAGGATAACATCTCCTCTCTGCTGCCAGGAGGCTACAGAGCAACAGAGTGACACTGCAGAAGTAGCAGCAAGCAGCAGCAGTCTGGACTACAGCTTTGACTCACTGCTCCCCGAGGTAAGACTGGTTGTCAGCCACACGCTGCAGCTACACCCAGAGAGGGAGGTCAAACTCTCTCTGTACCCATGACAACCCTCTATGTCTACAGTGTTCAATTCAGTTGATCATGTGCATTCTGCAGTGTATGGAGACAGGCTGGTGTTGAGTGGGTGTTGCTGTGACAGTGTTAATCAGACAGGGCAGGTAGATGTAGCTACATCCATGTAGTGACCACAGAGACCACTCTGCTCACTGTTGTATTCTCAGTGAGAGCAGCTGAGGGAGTTGGTTTTACAGATCCACTGTCAATCCTGTTGATCTTTGCATGATTATTGACGTTTTGGGTGCATATCTGCATGATTATCGACGTTTTGTTTGCGTATCTGGATGGAATACTGCAGATCAGTTTCCAGTTAAACGTAATCCCATGTGATTGATTGCAGTTAATGAAGAATATGAGCGTATCGATCGATTGGCGACTGAGAAGTGTAGAAAGTAGTTACCACCTAGTCCACTAGGCAGTAGTGACGTTAACTTCTGATTACCTTCTAGTCAATTTAGTCCCGTGTAGCTAGATGGTAGAGCATGGCGCTTCCCACGGGGGACCAGTACGAAAAAACGTATGAACATGTACGCACTAACTAACTGTAAGTCGCTCTGGATAAGAGCGTCTGCTAAATGACTAATATGTTAAATGTAATTTCCTTACCACACATCAAAGATCAACTCAACAAAGATGGCCATTGAAGTGGTACATATTGATTGCAGCAGGGTGTTTCCAAAGGGAAGCGGGTCCAGGCTTAGGGCCCTGTGCGTCTCAGATCACCAGGGGGCTGTGGGGGCTATAGAGGGCCGGGCCAGATGGGGTTATCAGGCCTTCACCCAGCAGCTTCGTTTTGAAAGTGTCATCCCAGGGCAGGGAGAGGGAGGCGGATGCCTGGACGTCATCAATACATTTTAGCAGCGATCAGATTCTTCTGGCTGTGGATCAGTCTGGCGCAAACATGGCGCCCAAAACAAGCCCCTCTGTGTTTGGTGGTCACTTCTCAAGCTAGAGGGAAAGAGAAAGGGGGATTCTAGTCAGTTGTACAACTGAATGCATTCAACTGAACTGTGTCTTCAGCATTTAACCCAACCCCTCTGAATCCGAGAGATGCGGGGGGCTGCCTTAATCGACATCGACATCGACATCCTTCGGCGCCCGGGGAACAATGGGTTAACCACCTTGATCAGGGGCAGAACGACAGATTTTTACCATGTCAGCTCGGGATTCGATCCAGCAACCTTTCGGTTAGTGGCTCAACGCTCCTACCCGCTAGAGCAGATCATTCACATGTTTATAGTAGCTTGTTTAGAGGGTACAGTATGGTCAATATGGGACCCAAGAGGAGTCAGTCATTTAGGGTTCCTAACCAGAAGACCATTATAATTCCTTCATTGTTTACATGTATGTTATCAATTCCCGGGAGGCTCCAGGGGTTGGCATGGCAACATGAACGGTCACCAAGGCATTCAGGGTCTAACCTTCCCTCGTCTAACCTGCTAACTATAGTTCATAACTTTATGCCAATCCCTCTAGCGTTAAGTCTGAACCATAGAGGTCATCAAGCCGTGCATAAAACTGAATAGACTGTGTCTGTGTCTTCTCTCATTTATAACCTGCCGAAGCTCCATGCTCTTCTCTAGACATGCCCCAGATAAACCTAACACTAAACCTAACCCTAAACCTAACACTAAACCTAAACCTAACACTAATCTGTGCTTTAAGCAAATATTTGTCCTGACAGAAGGACACCCAGCTATGCTCCAGATTAACTTAAGGCTTGAGACCCAACAGAGTGGTTTGTGAGTAGCACAGACAAACAGGCCTGACCTGAAATACTTTAAGAAATAAGGAGATGGGGAAACGCCATTGAATTCATATTAACGGCCATTGTGTACGTTCTGGGTACAATCCCACAAGTAGTGCACTCCTTCAATAAGTCAATGACAGTCAATAAGGGCACTAGCTCAAAAACCCAACATTAGCATGAATTACGTGAACAAGAAGCACAGCATTACAAATATTTTCAGAGATGTGAGATAATCAACTTGTACTCTGTAATATCGTATAGCTTTGAAATTGTGACATTACGTAAATATGCAGGTTTCTCGACTCACACCCTTTTATTATCTTTGTTTTACTTTTCTATTATTTCTCTTTTCTTTCTCTCTGCGTTGTTGTGAAGGACTGTATTTCACTGTTAGTCTACACCTGTTGTTTACAAAGCATGTGACGAATGCAATTTGATTTGTTTCGATTTAGATTTTTTGAAGGGATTGCTTGAGGATTAGTTTAGCAACCGCATGATGCAGCATGGCAACATGAACGTGATTGGTCGACAGTCTGCTGGGTGGGTTGTACTACTTTCCTCCATTCATTGGCCAATGAGTTTCCCCATCTCCTCATTTCTTAAAGTATTTCTGGCGTGGCGTGGCCTGTCTGTGGTGCCTGCCTCCTCTGGTGTTGTAATCTGACTGTGAGCCTGGGATGTGGTGAGACAGCTAGGGCCTAGGGAGGGTCTGAGGGTGTGTGGATGTGGTGAGACAGCTAGGGCCTGCGGAGGGTTTGAGGGTGTGTGGATGTGATGAGACAGCTAAGGCCTGGGGAGGGTCTGGTAAAACGTTGAATTGTAGGATTGGCTCATAGTAATGGCTGGAACAGTATCAAACCGAGCTGCCCTCCCCTCACCAGCCTCCACTGGTGTATGCCCAGGTTAGATGTGAAGTCCCAGTAGGAGTGTACAGTATGTGTAGGGTGGACAAAAGAGATGGGGATGGGAGGGGGGGGGGGGTCAAGGAACAGCTGAATCAGCAGGGCCAAGGGATTTGGGCTTATACATTCCATTATACAATTTGTGCAGAGTGATGGATTGGGTGGGATACTGATGCAGTGTTTTGCCCATGGTTACTGTAGAGATTGTTACCTTGGTTTGGCACCGGCATGCTCTGCCGTCTGGTTCCTTCAGTGTGATTGACAGTTTGGGGGAAGTGGGGCATTAATCAGTACATCAGACTGACAAGCATTAGCCACACCTCCTGCTGACAGAGCTAGATGGGAATTGGGTTAGTGATCTGTTTACCTTCAGAGGTGTGTGTGTGTGTGTGTGTGTGTGTTCTGTGTGCAGGTATCAAATTAATATATGAGCAGGTACAGCTGATGCTGCTGTAAGACCAGATATGAAGTCATGTCTGCAGGCAGTGAGAAGTTCTCAAGCTACTGTCACCATCATTCTGTCTCATTAACATGTGCTGTGAGGCCGTGGCCCCTAAGACCAACCATGGCTGTAGACTCCTCCCTTCTTCCCCTGAGCCAAATCCCTTCAGTAAGGGTTTAATGGGGGCTGGCCGACGGGGCTTGCCAGGCTTCATCAAAACTTCATCAGTCTTCATCATGAGAGTAGTTGGATTCTGCAGTTGCAGATGAACTGAAACGGCACTGGGAGTTTCTTCAGAAAGTTGACACAGGTGTTGACGACATTAAAAGCAACACACCCCACAAGTGGCCCCTCCTACTGCTGTGGACATTGGTACTGTGGATGCAGGCTTTTGTTCCAGCTCAGCACGACCACACCTAATTCAACTAATCCAATAGCACCAAGCCTTGGACTCACTGAACCCGGTGTGTTAATGCTGGACCAGGTCACTCTGTTTGTCCATGGAGGGGGCTGGTCAGAGACGGGCTAGAGAGGCCCAGGGTTGAGATAGGGCCTGGTCAGAGAGAGAGAAGGGTTAAAGAAGGGCTGGGGTTGAGATGGCTGGTCATAGAGACACGGGCTAGATGGGGGATGGTCAGAGAGATATGGCTAGATAGGGGCCGGGGTTGAGATGGGGGATGGTCAGAGAGACATGGCTAGAGAGGGGCCGGGGTTGAGATGGGGGATGGTCAGAGAGACATGGCTAGAGAGGGGCCTTGGCTGATATTGAGGCTGTAGCCGGGTTGACCAGTGCCAGTAGGACCCAACCCAACCACATGGAGTTCCCCAAGGAGCAGCGAGGTTGCTTCCTTTTTAGACCAGGTATCCTGTTTCCTCACAGAATGTCTCTGGTGTAGTCTCTGGGAAAAGAGCTCTATATATATCTGAAGAGAAATGCTAATGTTGTTCACACCCACATGGCTTTCTCCCCTTCCTCCTCCTCCTCCTGCCTCCTGGCTGCCAGCCACAACGCTGTGGCTTGCTGTACATTGAAGTTCCATATCAGCATGTTTCTTCCTAATCCTCTATTTCTCATTTATAATCACAGCATAGCTTCAAGCTGCACTGCAGTCGTTGTATCTGTGGGTTGAAGAGCTGCACGGACTTCTCTCTCCCCAGTCAGTGTATATGTGGGGAGGTAGAGAAGTTGTTTACTAGTCCCTCTTGAGACCTTCTGGCCTAGCTACCAGAGTGACCATGAGCTCTGACAAAACAAGCCTGCACTGCAGTATTTACACAGTTCAACGTACCTTTTTCCTTGCAGTCAAGTCAAATGACACTGATAGACTCCTCTTACAGAAATAGGTACACTCTTAGGAAAAAAAGGTGCTATCTAGAACCTTAAAGGGTTCTTTGGCTGTCCCCATAGGGGAACCCTTTGAAGAACCATTTTGGTTCCAGGTAGAACCCTTTTGGTTCCACGTAGAACTCTATTGGGCTCCATGTAGAACCCTTTCTCCAGAAGGTTCTACATAGAACCCAAAAGAGTTCTACTTGGAACCAAATATGGTTCTCTTATGGCGACAGCCGAAGAACCCTTTTGGAAGCCTTTTTGCTAAGAGTGTACAGATTTCAGGAGGAGATAGGTGTATGTAGCCTATGTGTTGGTAGGGGAGGGCTTAGGTAAACAAAGATACACATTTCAATGGTTGGTCTGATTGTAGCCTTCTCTGACTCCTAAAGCCACACTGGGCCTGGAGTGATGGATGAGCGTCCGTGCTGCATTAGAAACCCAGCAGCAGATGAAAAGGCCTCTTTTTAATGGCTGAAAGTGCCATGCCTGTGAAATTCTATAGCTGGGGTGTTACAGGGTGAAGTGAATCCCCAGCTTATGAACCTGTCAGAGGAGGCTGGATCTGCTTAGCCTGATGTCCAGACAATATGTGAGATATACAGTATTGCTGGTGAGCTAGTGAGTAAAGAAGGAATTGGGTTTTAGGTAGATTGGATGAACCGTTCCTGGAATTGAACATTATCGAGGTAATTTCCTTATTGGTGAGGTCAGAGGTCACAATGTGGATGACGTGGGAGCTCAGAGATGATAGATACGTTTCCCACTAGTAATTAACAGTTGGAGTGGCGTTCAAATAGTAGTATGCTGGTATTTACGAGATGTTATGTTTTTTTGCAGTGCAGAAACAATTAGATTTTGCCAGTGTGGGTTTACCATAGTGCTGGTTAACCATACAGGTCCAGGCTTAGCATTATATAACCTTGGTCACAATCCGTTTCCATCTACTGCTATTACAGCCTAGTCTTTTCCCCAAGGGATCTGACTTGCTGTGAAGGAGTTTGGATTCGTAACATGATTGGATAAGACGGCACAGGTACTGGGTTCCCTGCTAAATACGAACTAGTGAAAGAATAAAAGGTAATTGAATTCCAGCTGGTTAAAAACGTCCCCATTGGTTGCAGTGACCGTTGTCATCCTAAAAATGACAGAGAGCTTTGCTTTTCACAGCCACACCATGTGCCACTCTGGAATTCATCAAATGACAAGAACAATTATCAGGCTATTTTCCCCTCAACCATTCCCTTCTTATTTAAGGGTACTGATTGACTGAGGCATGTTACACACACACACACACACACACACACACACACACACACACACACACACACACACACACACACCATTGGATATGAGCTCTGGCCTCCAGGACACAGCATGGTGCAGTATCAGGCTGGCATGGGGCCCAGAACTGAGCTGCACATGAGGTGTGAGGAGGGTACAGTACACCGTCTGTCTGCCATAGTGTCCAGTTAGCTGAAAGCTATGGCCCAATCTCTCTTAGACTGCAGCTTCTCTCCACATCGTCTTTCCCTCAGGATACCAGTAAAGGAAGTAGGGCACAGTGGTGTGGATCATTCAGATAGAAATATATTTAGTAGGACAGACATGGCTCGATTACACATAGAGTAAGGAATCATGTTAGCTCTATTCATGACATATCTATCTGAATTTAACCTAGTAAACCTGCTAGGGGTTGTTGGTAGTTAGGGGCTCGATGTTGGTAGCTTTTTTGTTTATTTGGATCCTCATTAGCCTCTGCAGAAGCAGCAGCTACTCTTCCTCGGGTCCACAGCTATAGCAATACCACAACAGCACATTTATATCTACAGCGATGCTTCGCTAGCTAATAGCTGGATCATTGTAAGGAATAATCAACCTGGGCCCGGTTTCCCAAACATTTTGGCATTTAGGCTTACGGGTCTTTTAACTATGCATCTTTTCTACAAAGGCCAAAGTTGTAAAATAGGTTTCCCAAAACGGCATGCAGAGGGAACTTTGGCTAAGTGCGTAATTTAGGCATGTGTCAATAC
Source organism: Thymallus thymallus (assembly GCA_023634145.1). Taxonomy (NCBI): domain Eukaryota; kingdom Metazoa; phylum Chordata; class Actinopteri; order Salmoniformes; family Salmonidae; genus Thymallus; species Thymallus thymallus. Next base: position 18,632,849 of record CM042419.1, read on the forward strand.
TGATAGGATCGAAAGGCAACGCTGCCCTTGGATCAGCTTTCTCTATTCCAATCTTACCTTAACATTCAAATACTGACAAATGATTAGCTCCTAGAAAGATATTATCACCTATTGCTGCAAATATTAGGAGGCTTATTATAGCTTACCATATAATTATGCACTAAATCAAGATTTGGCACATCATTGCGTACATCATGAAAATGTATTGAGACAAATTACAGACAGTAGCCTACAAGTATCAAAATAGAACTCAATTGATTGAACATTACATGTATTTCAATATGATTTACATTGACCTATAGCCTACTGTAGGTAACTTTGTATTTGTAGTCAATTTTGTTCTGATGTTATCCGCAGTCACAGAGACCGATAAAACGTGGGATTCTATGTTTAGCGGAGATCTTCTGGGGGAAACCGGACCCTGATGTTTTTCATCTTAGATTTGTTTAGCATGAAGGTTACAATCTCCAAACAGGAGACACCAGCGCCAGTGTTAGTCAATACATTACGATCAATACAAGTGTGTGGTTTTAAATAGCCGATCAATTCCCTCTTTCCCAGCGAGTTAATCAATGAGGAGATGCTTAATGCTTAACTAATCACCATCAAGGGGGGAGAATGACATCCATTGTGACCTCGACAGCTGGTCAATGGCATAATTGGTTACCTCAGCTTGCTGCGCTAGCAAATAACAATATGTAGTAAAGAGTTCAGAGCCTATTGAACTGATATTGTAGCTATACAAATTCTTAGATACCAGTTAGAGATTTCAGTCCGACGGACGGACTGACAGCTACCCTTGAGGGTCTGTTGCCGTGGGCAACAGTGAGCTAAACTGGTGATAAATCGACCGTGGAGGTTTTCACTGTGTGGCTAAACATTTAGTTTGATAAAAAAAAACACAAGAGGCTAATGGATTAAACAGAAAATATCATGGATATGCTGTACATGTATTAGACATGGTTGTTGGGACTCACTTTTAACCCCATGTATGTACATGTATTTACGCATATGTAAATTGCAGATATCGGAATATATGTTTAAGCCTTAAAAATATATGGACATATTATAAAATTGGCAATATTTATATATTTCTACATAGAGGTTTATACACTGAGTATACAAAACATTAAGAACTCTTTCCATGAGCAGGTGAATAGCCTAATGCTAGTCCACCCCCCCACCCAGTAGCCTACGGCCAGCAGGTTGGGGTCTCTCACCCTTTGCTCCACTACAGCGGGGCGGATCGAGTGACCCTAATTATAGCAGGCAGCGGGCCGCTGGGCGGCTGTGGATTACAGAGAGATCATCCCGCCTCAAGTCTGGGCACATAAACACAGTGGGGGAATGTGGAGAAGGGATCCGTGGGGCAGCAAGCACAGAGGCTTAATAAAGGCAACGTGAGCACTGCAACAGATAGCACAGGCTAGGCTAGCCCCACTCCAACAGATAGCACAGGCTAGGCTAGCCCCACTCCAACAGCTAGCACTGCAGCAGCTAGGTTAGGCTTGACCCACTCCAACGCTAGCACTGCAGCAGCTAGCACAGGTTAGGCTTGACCCAATCCAACAGCCATAAAGAATATATGCGTGAATGCTAGGCTAGGCTAGCCCCACTCCAACAGCTAGAAGGGCCGAATTAGCAGCACAGCTAATAGCCATAGCCGCATCTTGCTCAACAGACTATAAACTGTGGGACGAAGCATAGAGATGGTTCACAGTTCTGTGGAGCCATTTCTCTTTTTTGGGGCCTTCATATAGGCAGACTACTCATGACTCCTACTCAGCAGAATGAATCTAGTGATATCTTATTGTCCCCTGTGGGTATTTTGTATAGGCCTGGTGTTTACTGAGAAGGAAGGGACCTTTGCAATATAGCCTAGTTGGCCTCTTCACATATGAGCCTTTCAACTGTGAGGATTGCCTGTGTTCTATATTTTTATTTTTATTTTACTTAATTTTACCAGGTAAGTTGACTGAGAATACATTATAATTTACAGCAACAACCTGGAGAATAGTTACAGGGAAGAGGAGGGGGGATGAATGAGCCAATTGGAAGCTGGGGATGATTAGGTGGCCATGACGGTATGAAGGCCAGATTGGGAATTTAGCCGGGACACCGGGGTTAACACCCCTACTCTTACGATAAGTGCCAAGGGATCTTTAGTGACCACAGAGAGTCAGGACACCCATTTAACGTCCCATCCGAAAGATGTCACCCTACACAGGGCAATGTCCCCAATCACTGTCCTGGGGCATTGGGATATATATTTCTTTAGACCAGAGGAAAGAGTGCCTCCTAATAGCCCTCCAACACCACTTCCAGCAGCATCTGGTCTCCCATCCAGGGACCGAGCAGGACCAACCCTGCTTAGCTTCAGAGGCAAGCCAGCAGTGGGATGCAGGGTGTATGGTATGGAGGTCTAGCTGAATTTCCACCATTATTTCTCTCCTCTTCCATATTGCAGCTCCACGTTTTGTTTTACATGTCTGGTTCCCCTTTCCCCAGTAGGGGGCATAAAGCTCCAAGACAAGGTCTGAAAAAAGGAACTGGGAGTTTGACATCAAGTGGACTTGGATTGTAGTATGCTTAACTTATTCTAGTATTCTTAGAAATGGCCTGGCATTCTTAGTACCGTGGTTGGAACACAGTGCCATGACATTCATAGTCCCCTATCATACAATGGAAGAAGCTAAATACTGAGGATATACAGCATATAGATAGGTTATCATTGTAAGATTGAACGTGGGCAGAAAGAGGTATACCATGCTTTTATGGGAAGAAATAGACCAGAGAGACGGACTTGGGACTCTTACAAGGGGAGACAACAGAAAGGGTTTTCAATGGTTACAAGGTGGACTCACTCCTCTCCAATAGATTGAAGGTCAGAAAGAACCAGAAACTGAGATATTAGAAAACCCTACAAAGAGGTCTTTTCAACCCCCGCAAACAGATAGTTGTGTGTAGTTCAGATGACGTGACGATGAGAAGGACTGAATTGGCTTGTCGTGAGGTCACTTGGGGTCATAAGGTCATAGTGGTAGGTGTCTCTGGGACAGGTCAGGGGGAGTCAGGCCTAGACGTGGAAAGTTACAGGATGTGGTGAAAGGAGGAATCACCATTCAGAGGAATCTAGCCTGTATCAGACACACTGACAACCTGATGTCCAGCATAATGCACCCTCTTACCCATTACAGAGACACTGATCAAAGGTCAGCTTTTCATTTATTTCCCTTATGGTAAGGTAAGGATTGGGGAAATGCCACTAATCCTAGATCAGTGTTTACAGGTAACTTCTGCCCAGAACTGTCAGAGCAGCCAGAGAGGATAGGCTCATTGGTATGAGGGTCATGATACCTGCATAGTGCCTTTAAGAATGATGTTATTGACAATCTTACTCTGTGCTGCTGTGGCGCTTGAGTGTGCAGGACAAAGGACCAAAAGTTACTAATTGCTGCCCTCTGCTGGTTATCTAGTAAAAATCATCACCAGAATGTACAGCTTTAGACCAATGCGTTTAAAAATATATATATGTTTCAGTAATTTAGCAGACACTCTTATCCAGAGCGACTTACTGTAGTGAGCGCATTTTTGTACTGGTCCCCCATGGGAGTCGAACCCACAATCCTGACGTTGCAAATGCCATCCTCTACCAATTGAGACTCAAGGGACCATATGGAGTGAACTCCACTCTTATTCCTGTGTGGGAAAACAGTATAGAGGACGCTACAACTCATGTTTATGCTGTAGTCTGCCCTACAGTATGTCAGACATTTGAGAGTAACATTTACCATAGCGATTTACGATAGACGATAATAAACTACAGTATAGCTATTGCAGCTCTACTTCTAGCTCCTAAGCAACTTTGCAGTGTGTGTATAAAAGTTTGGAATATTACTCATTCAAGGGTTTTTCTTTATTTGCACAATTTTTTACATTGTAGAATAAAAGTGAAGACATCAAAACTATGACACAACACATATGGAATCATGTAGTAACGTCAAAGTAGCCATCCTTTGTCTTGATGACAGCTTTGCACACTCATGGCAGTCTCTCAACCATGAGGACCGCCACAGGAATCTTCTGCCCCGGGACGGGGGGCCCATGCAGTGATATAACATCCAAGATATTCACACCTAACCCCAGTGGGTTCTGTCTACGACCGCCAACCGCTGTGGTGATATGCCAGTGGGGAAGTGGATATTTCCCTGATAATGCACCACGCTCTCATAGCCTGCTGGTTCCAGATAATACTGTATGTGCTTTAGCCAAATATTGTATTGAATCCCACATCTATCCCAGATATGTACAGTGTGCTTCAGCCAACTCCTCTGGTCTGACTACTGTTGTCATGGTTGGCATCACTATGAACGAACATAGCAGAGAGGATCTATACAGATCTGGGACCAGGCTCTTTGTACCGTATTCCCAAAGAAGAGACCCAACATTAGTAGGCATGACCTGAAAACTTCCCAATCTACTGTGTCTGTCTCTCTACAAAAACACATCCATGGAAAATCCAGGAACATCTGTCTGTGTCAGTATTCCTGAGGGTTTGGCAGCTTCCTCTCTGGGCTCTGGTGTCAGCTGCCTGCAGGGTGCGAAACTTGGGGGTGGCGGGTGTCACTAACTGACACCTCATCATAATCACCTGCATAAATTAAAAGGTACAGCGTGTTGCTAAAGATGATACTGCGGTTTGCTCCCATTGACAACTAATGAAACGAGAGTCAATATCAATCTGCTGTATGGAAGAGCACACTCACAGAGACAGACTCATGCATAGCAAAGCTCCAAAGTACAGCACAAGGAAATTAGTTTATACTTTACAGACTGAAAAGTACAGAGCAGAGCAGCACATCGACAAACAGACAGACAGACACACAGACACACACTCTCCAACCCAGTCACCCTAGGTCCTTCTGCATTCCTGGTCGGTCATAAAAAGCGGGATTGGCGTTTTGGCATCTGGCCCAGACCATGAGATCATATGATAGAATCCCCATGGCAACCACTACACCTCAACATAAGCAGACAGACTGATACACACGCACACACACACGCACGCTAGCATGGACGACTTCCCAGACAGACCAAACTCCTCAAGCCAAACCTGGCAGGGCCTCTGTGTATAGACAGGATCTTCCTCTCCTCCCAGGGGGGACATAGCCCTTTGTCCCTCTGTCAACAGCTTGTGTCATGCTACTTGAGCGAGGCCTGCGACTCTAAACAGATTTCTCTATTTGTTTTGGGAGTGAGAAGAGGAGGAGGAGGAGGAGGAGGAGTTTTGGGATGTTTGCATCCAGCACAGGGTTGTGTTGTGTTTTAATGTGTTTCGTAATTAATCTTCAGGTTTCACCCCTCGTCCTCTCTCTTTCTGGGGACCCTTGGGGCCGTGTTGCACTACGTGCCGTGTCATATGTCAATGTGTCTCTACTGTGTACTGTGGGACTCATGTAGTTGTGATTGTTCTTGAGTTGTAGCCGTGCTGGCTTGAAGGTTGTGTTTGATTTATTGAGCTACAGGTGTGGTGACAGCAATGAAAATGTAGTGACGTAATATACTTCAGGCTTAGATCTGGAAAGACAAAGTCCACTCGTGACAATCTCAAGAGGCACTCCTGAAAGTCAACACTACCATTATCTCTGGATAACTAAAGTTGATTTGATTGCATCACTTCGAGCACTGCAAAGCTCATTGATGCAAATGCAATGCAAAACTTGCAATGCGCAAAGTCTTTCTGTGGCTGAGTATTTACACTCCCTGCTATAGGCCTATCCAACAGCAACGGAAATATAGGTCTACAACAACATCATATATATAGAGGCGTTTTAGAATGGCATACTTTATGGCAGTACTAAAACATCCTGTTCGCCCGACCTGCTCCTGAACATCTCTCTGGTCAGTTTTGGAGGAGTTACAGCCGTATGTCCCCAGCAATTGATTTATCTCAGAGTTGTGTTATTCCCAATTTAGTTCTCTGTTGTAGCAGGAAACTCAGGGAAAGGTTTTATTGCCCCCCCGCCCCGTCCACCTCAGAGTCTGAACTGTGATCGCTGCCAGTAACCATGGAGATCACCCTGCTGTTTGTAAACAATTCATTTTCTAGGGGCTGGCGCTGGACGGAAAAGCCTGTAGGCTCCTCCCACTTTCAGTTCACAGTATTAACTACTAACGCACTAAATAAATAACCACACATGCAGAAACACACTGATATTAACACTAACTTTAACATAATAACAAGTGTAGATACATAGTAGCCATGTTTGGAATTCAGGAAGGGAATATCCAGATGATTATAAAACAGCTATAAACAGTTTGGAGGTCGTACTCGGAGCATGACTGTGGTGTGCACAGAGTGTCCCGGGCCAAGGAGCTGGTGTGAAATACTTTAGGAGAGTGATAAAGGTGAATCATGGAGTAGAGTATGAAGCATCGTGGGTGATTGACGATGGTCGTCAAATACAGAATGACAGTAGGGTGGCATCTAGGTTACGCGTCAGCTGCTAACTTTACTGTATCACTAGGTTACGTGTCGGCTGCTATCTGTCCTGTGTCGCTAAGTTACGCATCGGCTGCTAACTGTCCTTTATCACACTACCAGAACACACCGTAACCACTGGGTTTATCAGTGTCAGTGCATAGGTCAAATCAGAGAGGATATGCAGGGATGAATCTCCCATTGTCCCATTGCGATAAACAGCAATACATTGTGAAGCAGACAATTCTAACAGTCTTTACAAACTGAGGATGTGGAATCTGTTGCCTCTGGCATTTAGACTGGGGTGGGGGGGGACATCCAATAACAAATAAGAGAGATCTCGTAAATCATTGCACAAAAAGTAATCTACGATTACACAGTTGAACAACAGACATGAATGATCATTTATCCACCCCTGTAGTCAGGCTTCTTACACAATGCTGTGAGTCTGAAAGAGAGGGAGAGGAGAAGAGTAATCTGATCTGGTTTTGCATTGCAGTGGCTTTACAGTGCTCTCTTTCCTAGACTTACATTGTGTTGTAACATACCGTCTGTCCTGTTCTGTGACCTCTAGTTCCTGATCAAGTCTCCAGAGAGAAATGCTATAGTCTACGCTATAGAAATGGAATATTGAAATGTGCAATTAAAGCGTGCAAGTGCTGAAATAGTGTGATAAAAGTTATGTAACTGTGTGTGTTGGATGTATCATAGTGTCCTTTGTTTAGGCCTAGATCAGGGGTGTCAAACTGTAACTGTGTGTGTTGGATGTATCATAGTGTCCTTTGTTTAGGCCTAGATCAGGGGTGTCAAACTGTAACTGTGTGTGTTGGATGTATCATAGTGTCCTTTGTTTAGGCCTAGATCAGGGGAGTCAAACTGTAACTATGTGTGTTGGATGTATCATAGTGTCCTTTGTTTAGGCCTAGATCAGGGGTGTCAAACTGTAACTATGTGTGTTGGATGTATCATAGTGTCCATGAACTTAGGCCTAGATCAGGGGTGTCAAACTGTAACTGTGTGTCCATGAGCATAGGCCTAGATCAGGGGTGTCAAACTGTAACTGTGTGTCCATGAGCATAGGCCTAGATCAGGGGTGTCAAACTGTAACTGTGTGTCCATGAGCATAGGCCTAGATCAGGGGTGTCAAACTGTAACTGTGTGTGTTGGGTGCATCATAGTGTTCATGAGTTTAGGCCTAGATCAGGGGTGTCAATCTGTAACTGTGTGTCCATGAGTATAGGCCTAGATCAGGGGTGTCAAACTGTAACTGTGTGTCCATGAGCATAGGCCTAGATCAGGGGTGTCAAACTGTAACTGTGTGTGTTGGGTGCATCATAGTGTTCATGAGTTTAGGCCTAGATCAGGGGTGTCAATCTGTAACTGTGTGTCCATGAGTATAGGCCTAGATCAGGGGTGTCAAACTGTAACTGTGTGTGTTGGATGTATCATAGTGTCCTTTGTTTAGGCCTAGATCAGGGGTGTCAAACTCATTCCATGAAGGGCTTAGTGTCTGCTGGTGTTTGTCTAGGTCTTAATTGAAAGGAAAAAACAATCAGGTGAGGGGAGTTCCTTACTAATTAGTGACCTTAGTTCATCAATCAAGTACAAGGGAGGAGCGAAAACCCGCAGAAACTCGGTCCTCCGTGGAATGAGTTTGACACGTGTTTTAGAGAGTTCAGGATCAGTTGACTGTGGTGTGTTATCTAAACAGAGAGATTAGAGACTAGTTTATAGCACCAGATATCTCAACAGAGGGATTAGATACTAGTTTATAGCACCAGATATCTCAGAGGGATTAGAGACTAGTTTATAGCACCAGTTATCTAAACAGATATATTAGAGACTAGTTTATAGCACCAGTTATCTAAACAGAGGGATTAGAGACTAGTTTATAGCACCAGTTATCTAAACAGAGGGATTAGAGACTAGTTTATAGCACCAGTTATCTAAACAGAGGGATTAGAGACTAGTTTATAGCTAGATATCTAAACAGAGGGATTAGAGGGTTGTTTATAGCTAGATATCTAAACAGAGGGATTAGAGACTAGTTTATAGCTAGATATCTAAACAGAGGGATTAGAGACTAGTTTATAGCTAGATATCTCAACAAAGAGATTAGATACTAGTTTATAGCACCAGATATCTAAACAGATGGATTAGAGACTAGTTTATAGCACCAGATATCTAAACAGAGGGATTAGAGGGTTGTTTATAGCTAGATATCTGAACAGAGGGATTAGAGGGTTGTTTATAGCTAGATATCTCAACAAAGAGATTAGATACTAGTTTATAGCACCAGATATCTAAACAGATGGATTAGAGACTAGTTTATAGCTAGTTATCTAAACAGAGGGATTCGAGGGTTGTTTATAGCTAGATATCTAAACAGAGGGATTAGAGACTAGTTTATAGCACCAGATATCTAAACAGAGGGATAGAGACTAGTTTATAGCACCAGATATCTAAACAGAGGGATAGAGGCTAGTTTATAGCACCAGATATCTAAACAGAGGGATATAGGCTAGTTTATAGCACCAGATATCTAAACAGAGGGATTAGAGACTAGTTTATAGCACCAGATATCTAAACAGAGGGATAGAGGCTAGTTTATAGCACCAGATATCTAAACAGAGGGATTAGAGACTAGTTTATAGCACCAGATATCTAAACAGAGGGATTAGAGGGTTGTTTATAGCTAGATATCTGAACAGAGGGATTAGAGGGTTGTTTTATAGCTAGATATCTGAACAGAGGGATTAGAGGGTTGTTTCATAGCTAGATATCTAAACAGAGGGATTAGAGGGTTGTTTTTATAGCTAGATATCTGAACAGAGGGATTAGAGGGTTGTTTATAGCACCAGATATCTAAACAGTTTCTCCCATGATGCATCATCTAGAGGAGTAGTCTTCAGATGAGCACTAGTTAAGTAAACGTATACGCTAATATGCCTTCAGAACGAGGTTGTTATTCTCAAACACCCTCTTGTTTATAACTTTTTTGTACTTTGAAAACTGTTGAGGCATTGAGAATTGTGTACATTTTTGTAAAATGCATAATATCTGATCAAAAAACATAAATAGAAAAAGATAAGTACAGATCTCAGTGATCTAAGAGGAAATTGTCAAATTGTGCGTGTGTGTGTGTACAATGGAAAAAGAGGAAGAGGAGTGTGTTAAAAGCACACCTGCATCCTCACCTTTTGACCTCTCTGTTTAACAGCCTCACCACTCCTTTATTACCCTGTCCCTCCATCCCTCCATCCCTCCTCCCCCCATTCCTCCTCCACGCACATAAAGTGAAGTCATCACCATAACCCTATCTGTGTACCGGGACAGCAAATACTCCTTTTAAAGACCATGGACTGACTTCTGGTTAGAAATACGTTAATGGTAAATACATTGTGGTCTATGGAATGTGAAGAGTGGGCTTGAAATACAATATCAGTCTGCGTTACTCAAACAAGTGTTCCAGGTTGTGTGTGTCCATATGGGACAGGTCCCACGGTCAGGGTCTGGAGAGCAGAGAGGTTTCATGGGAAGATGTGTTTTGTCTGGACCTCCTCCTGGACTCTTATCTTTTATAATTGTCAAGATTTAATCGTCACCAAGTAATATGTACACTACCGTTCAAAAGTTTGGGGTCACTTAGAAATGTCCTTGTTTTCTATTAAAACATATATGAAATTAGTTGCAAAATGAATAAGAAATCTAGTCGAAATGTTGACAAGGTTATAAATAATAATTTTAAATTGTCCTTCAAACTTAGCTTTCGTCAAAGAATCCTCCATTTGCAGCAATTACAGCCTTGCAGACTTTTGGCATTCTAGTTGTCAATTTGTTGAGGTAATCTGAAGAGGTTTCACCCCATGCTTCCTGAAGCACCTCCCACAAGATGGATTGGCTTGATGGGCACTTCTTAAGTACCATACGGTCAAGCTGCTCCCACAACAGCTCAATAGGGTTGAGATCCGGTGACTGTGCTGGCCACTCCATTATAGACAGAATACCAGCTGACTGCTTCTTCCCTAAATAGTTATTGCATAGTTTGGAGCTGTGCTTTGGGTCATTGTCCTGTTGTAGGAGGAAATTGGCTCCAATTAAGTGCCTCCACAGGGTATGGCATGGTGTTGCAAAATAGAGTGATAGCCTTCCTTCTTCAAGATCCCTTTTACCCTGTACAAATCTCCCACTTTACCACCACCAAAGCACCCCCAGACCATCACATTGCCTCCACCATGCTTGACAGATGGCGTCAAGCACTCTTCCAGCATCTTTTCATTTGGTCTGCGTCTCCCAAATGTTTTTCTTTGTGATCCGAACACCTCAAACTTAGATTTGTCTGTCCATAACACTTTTTTCCAATCTTCCTCTGTCCAGTGTTTGAGTTTTTTTGCCCGTCTTAATCTTTTCTTTTTATTGGCCAGTCTGAGATATGGCTTTTTCTTTGCAACTCTGCCTAGAAGGCCAGCATCCCAGAGTCACCTCTTCACTGTTGACATTGAGACAGGTATATTGCAGATACTATTTAATGAAGCTGCCAGTTGAGGACTTGTGAGGCGTCTGTTTCTCAAACTAGACACTCTAATGTTCTTGTCCTCTTGCTCAGCCTGTAATCGAACCCACAAATGCTGATGCTCCAGATACTCAACTAGTCTAAAGAAGGTCAGTTTTATTGCATCTTTAATCAGCACAACAGTTTTTTTTTCTTCTAATGACCAATTAGCCTTAAAAAAAATGTGATGCCTATGTAGATATTCCATAAAAAAAATCTGCCGTTTACAGCTACAATAGTCATTTACAACATTAAAAAAAGTGACCCCAGACTTTTGAACGGTAGTGTATGTAAAACCAGACTACAGTCTGAATTCCAAGCAGCAGTTCTCATTGTGCGTGTGCGTGTGTGCGTGTGCGCGTGCGTGTGCGCGTGCGTGCGTGCGTGCGTGTGTGCGTGTGCGTGTGCGTGTGTGCGCGTGCGTGCGTGCGTGCGCGTGCGCGTGCGTGCGTGCGTGCGTGTGTGCGTGCGCGCGTGCGTGTGCGTGCGTGCGTGCGTGCGTGCGTGTGCGTGTGCGCGTGTGCGCGTGCGTGTGTGTGTGTGTGTGTGTGTGTAAAGGTCAGGCACCTTTGACAAACGTTGTTTCCATTCAGTAAGAGAGAGGCTGAGTCTAGTGCTGCCAGGTCTGTGACCTCATCAAGGCGAGGGCACAGTGCAGCCTTATAAACCCAACCTCACACCCCCCCCAAACTCGCAGCACTCTTTCCCAGGTCATTGCTCTGTTAATAACCACAGCAGGATGTCATGACACATTTGCACCACAGAGGGAGTCTTGTTTTCTACTCTGTTTTAGACAAAGTTTGTGTTGAGGAATGATGACTATGTTATGTTAGACAGGTTTGGGTAGGTTACTTTCAAAATGTAATCCATTACAGTTACAAGTAACCTGTCCTAAATTGTTATGTAACCTTTGGATTACCAAAACTCAGTAATGTAATCTGATTACATTCGGTTACTTTGATTGCTTTCCCCTTAAGAGGCGTTAGAAGAAAACAAAAATGTATTTTAACAATTGAACAACATCTATTGCAGGATAAACCAATGTTAAAGTTTACATAGCTGGCCATATATGGATGTTAAATGTTAATTTATGGGTTGGTTATGTAGGCTTCTTCTAACCCATCCCTTTCTAATTCATATAATAATACGATTAAATTGTATCTTTACATTAAAAACCAAAGTCTATCGGAATTCCAGTCATTCCAATCAATCTTATACCCCTTGACCTTCAAGAATAGGACTTGGAAATATGTAAGTATAGATTAGCCAAATTGTTTTACCTGAGCATGACCCCAAAACTAAGGACTTATTAGCCAGCCCTACACTGTTGTTTATGATTTTGTCATGGAGGACTGATTGGGCTCATTGATTTGAGTAAAAAAAATAAATGCTGCGTTCATGGAATGGTCAGACTCGCTCAGGTGGAACAAATTAAAAAAAATTCTATGCTGATTTGAATGTCATTGAGAAAACAACAGAGAAATGTCAACGTTTTTTTCTGCAAACATCCTTTCTGAATTTAAAAGTAATCTTCAAAGTAATCATCTAGTTTTTCAAAGGTATCTGTAATCCGATTACAATATTTTAGCTGGTAACGTAACGGATTACAGTTACCGTGTTTTTTTTTGTAATCCGTTACTCCCCAACCCTGATTACAGATATGTCACAGGTCTTTCAGGCAAGCTTTGTGTACCTACCTATGCTAGTTAGTACCGTGTGTGTGTGCGTGATATTACTTAAAATGCAAAGTATATGCCTATAGACAAGTAGAAGCATGAGTCAATGTTGCGTGCATACGGTAATGTCCTCTCTGCCAAAAGCAATAGCTAATCCTCTGCAAACAGTATGAAGTGCTGTTTATCATTAGATCACCTTTTGGCTGGGATCCTGCACCCATTGTGGTCCTGTAGAAGACTGAGATGTGAAAGGGCCTGAGCCGGTTTGACACAATGACTGTGTTTGCGTCCCAAATGGTGACCCATTCCCTATGCACTGCACTACTTTTGATCGGGGCCTATTGGGCTCTGGTCAAAGGTAGTGATATGTATGTAGTAAGGGGCCATTTGGGACGCGGCCTGTGTGATGTTCAGCTGGCCAGATTAGTAGGAGAACAAATTATGATTAAGTCCTCTCTCTGGGCAGATTCACACACGTTACACTCTGTCATTCATAGTCTCCCAAACTAGTCTGGACTGATCACTTTACTACATGGAGGGGGAGAAGACTTTCATGGCGTTGTGCTTCCTTCAGTGTTCCCACCGGGCACAGACGTTAGTTCAACGTCCACATTTGATTTACATTTGTGAATGTGAATTAAACAAAACATTTCACCATATCATTGGATTTAGGTTCTAAGTTGGGTAAAAAAAAAAAAAAGGAAATGCCCTTACGTTGATAACTTTTTGCAAATCCAATCAGTTGTCCACGTTGATTCAACGTCATTGCATAGATTTGTTTTGGTTGAAATTACGTGGAAACTGATCCAGCCAGCCCATATGGGTTTACTGTAGTGTATCAATATTTAGTTAGTTGACTTTTTAAAGGTACAGTCCGGGGATTGGGAATCTGTTCAGTGGTCATTTCAATGTTACAGATTGTACGTTCCCCAGTGTTGATGTTGTTTGCTGTTCAGAACAGTTTGGAGGAGGGGATGTTCTGGTAAAATAATACCACTGTAGTAGTGTTCCTCATCATCATCAGCAGTAGAAGAAGAGGCCATGTAAGGTCTCTTACCTCATATGGTGAATAACTAATGACAGACTTTGTGTTTTGGCAGATTCCTCTTCACACCTTGCCCTAGCTGACAGGCAGCAAAACAAAATGTGCTCGTTGACAAACTATGTTTGTAATTTTGTACATAGCGTACACAGCAACAGTAAACCATGCTCATAGTTCACACATAGCGTACACAACAACAGTAACCCATGCTCATAGTTCACACATAGAGTACACAGCAGTTACATAACTGGTGTTGTTGTTTCGTGCTCCTCTGAGGATAACCTATGACCCGGAGAAGTTCAGGGATAATTCCCCAAACATCATGATCTCAAACCGTACTTTCATTAGGCTTGCTTGAATCTCTGGTGCTTTCCAGCAAAAGTCTCTCTTTGCACATTATTGTTAGTTTAGTTTACTTTATTGTTGGACTATAAAATGATAGGTAGGGAGGGATCTGGGTGAGAGCTTCCAAAGGAAAGTAGGCTCTAAAAAGAAAGTGTTTCTCTAAAAGTTGTGAAGCCAGTATAGATGTGCCAAAGGGAGTGATCCAGCCAAGGATTGGAACCCTAGATGCTCCCAGTGAGAGGTTCTAAACAGAAGTAAAGTTCTCTCACAGTATAGGTTTCCCAGCACTCCTGCGGCCAACCGTTATAGTCATGGAACAGGACAGCCTGTGTGACTGTCAAACCCAACGCTGACCAGTGGCGTTGGCCCTCGGCAACGTTTACTCTCAAAACACACAGCTTTGTCGGGAAGTATGCGTACAACAGCTAGGGTCGATATGGAGACACACCAGACACCACTCCAGCCAGCTCTATTTCAGTCCAAAAGGGTTCTTCGACTGTCCCCATAGGAGAACCCTTTTTGCTTCCAGGTAGAACCCTCCGTGGAAAGGGTTCTTCATGGAACCCAAATGGGTTCTACCTGGAACCAAAAAGGGTTCTTCAAAGGGTTCTCCTATGGGGACAGCCAAATAACCATTTTAGGTTCTAGATAGCACCTTTTCTTCTAAGAGTGTACAGTGACCCGGGTTGAACTCTTTGGATGTGTTGCATAAGCAGCTCCTTGTCGACCTGGATCCCAGCTCTGCCCTTTGTCTGTGTGAACAGCTCAAATGTTGCAAGACTAACTGTGAGTAATAGCTGCAATCCATTAGGGCCAAAAAGGGCCTGATTGCTTTAGTTTCTACTGTGGCACAGTTTACTCATCAACAGAACCTTGATGAAGGTTGACGGAATAACACGCTATCCTCCTGGGACTAGTGTGAGCAAACACTCACTAACGGATAGGGCTGCCCTCTGCTCTCGCCTGGAGCCCAGATCTCTGAGTTTAGATCTGTTCAAGCAGACTGCTGCTTGCGATGACATCATCCCCGAATCATTCTGTGCCTTGCCTGTGTACATATGCAGTCAAACAGCTTCCCTCGTACTTACAAACTGTCAGCCAGGCCAGGCCACTAATACAACTGGTGATGTAATGAGCGATTTCAAGGCGTTTCTTATTTTCTTCCTCAGATCAAACGCACAGAATAGAGATCAAGGTGTACATATACCTTTCCGGGTACTAAATAACACAGAAAATGATAAATGACACTGTGAATGGAGCTTAAGACTGTCGGGCCATTCATGGCTTCATCATTGTCATGAGTCAGTGATAACCAAACCACAGTCAATGATACAAAGCCTGGACGACTGAGCTTCGGGGCTGAATAAAACAGATCCTCCATTCACAGCACAGCTGTCGCCCTCCAACCCTTTACTCCACAGCTACACCCCACCCCACCCCACCTATCAATCTCCTCCCACTATGTTCCTTCCTGTTCCCCCCGCAGGTAAAACAACCATGCGTTCCCGTAGCAACAGCCTGGAGGACGCCACCAAAGCCAAGCTGGAGCAGCACCAGGCACGATCGCGGCGGCGGGCCACAGAACGTGAGGAGCCACAGGGCAGGGGTGCCGGACAGGCCAGGCACAGGGAGCCCCCCGACGACACGGGCACAAACACAGGCACTGTCCAGAGGAAGGAGAAGGTGGGCAGCGCAAGCAGTGGGAGTGGCAGCGCCAGCAGTAACAGCCGGAGGGAGAAGGTAGCAGGTGGGAAGACCAGGGACCTCTCCCGAGATGACCTTCTGTTCCTGCTCTCCATGCTGGAGGGAGAACTGCAGGTGAGGAGAGGCTGGGCCAGGGTTTGGCTGGATTTGGCTGGTTCTGGGTTGTCTGGTGAGAAGAGGCTGTGCACTGGGCCAGGGTTTGGCTGAATTGGGCTGGTTCTGGGTTGTCTGGTTAGGAGAGGCTGTAGGACTGGGCCAGAGTTTGGCTGGATTGGGCTGGTTCTGGGTTGTCTGGTGAGGAGAGGCTATGGGGCTGGGCCAGGGTTTGGCTGGATTGGGCTGGTTCAGGGTTGCCTGGTGAGGAGAGGCTGTGGGACTGGACCAGGGTTTGGCTGGATTGGGCTGGTTCTGGGTTGTCTGGTGAGGAGAGGCTGAGAGAGGGTAGACCACTAGAGACTGGGCCCGGTGTGGGCTGGACTGGGTCAGACTAGAGTATAGTAGTTTGTGTAACATAGAGTAGACTAGCTACTGAGTCATGTTACATTGACCATGGGGAGGGCTTGGCATTAGACTGGGTCCTAACATTAGTTATTTGGGATAAGGGTAAACCGAGCCATGGGTGGTCTAGCTATGGTAGAGGCTTCTTGGTAATACTAAACCATGGGTGGTCTAGCTATGGGAGAGGTTTCTTGGTAATACTAAACCATGGGTAGTCTAGATATAGGTCAGGTGTTTTGGTTATACTAAACCATGGGTAGTCTAGGTTTAGGACATGATTCTTGGTAATACTAAACCATGGGTAGTCTAGGTTTAGGACATGATTCTTGGTAATACTAAACCATGGGTAGTCTAGGTTTAGGACATGATTCTTGGTAATACTAAACCATGGGTAGTCTAGGTATAGGACATGATTCTTGGTAATACTAAACCATGGGTAGTCTAGGTTTAGGACATGATTCTTGGTAATACTAAACCATGGGTAGTCTAGGTTTAGGACATGATTCTTGGTAATACTAAACCATGGGTAGTCTAGGTTTAGGACATGATTCTTGGTAATACTAAACCATGGGTAGTCTAGGTTTAGGACATGATTCTTGGTAATACTAAACCATGGGTAGTCTAGGTATAGGACACGATTCTTGGTAATAGACAGACAGATAACAGCTGGGGAGCTGTAGAGGGTTTCTGACATCAGACAGCTGACAGTAGACCTACTAGTCTCATACTGATAGATAGGTGCAGGCATCAATAGCATACATACCTATAAACAGAGATGAATCCACAAGATGAACCTATTAAAATGCAAAGCAGCGCATCTCCAACGTTATAGAAATCCTGAAGACTTCAGGCCTAATCCATCCTGCAAGTGGCGCTCTATTCCCTACATAGTGCACTACTTTTGACCTGGCACCATAGGGCTCTGGTCAAAAGTAGTGCACTATGTAGGGAATAGGGTGCCACTTTGAACGCGTCCTCAGAGCCCTGGTGACCTTGGCTGGAGGAGTGGAGGAGTGGAGGAGTGGAGCGGTGGAACTCATTCGCGATGGAGCGTGACTAGGCATCTGGAGGAGAGATGGAGAGAGGGATCTGGGGTTTGATCTGGTGCATGGTGCTTTTTCCCCTTACATTCATGCTCATAGAGCTGTTTCCTCTTCTCTCTCCCTCTCCCTCTCTCTCTCTCTCTCTCCCCCAACACAGGCCAGAGACGAGGTAATCACAGTGTTGAAGGCTGAGAAGATTGACTTGGCCCTCCTGGAGGCCCAGTATGGGTTTGTCACCCCACAGAAGGTCCTTCAGGCCCTGCAGAGAGACACCGTCCAGAGCAAGGCTGAGACCTTCCAGGAGGACATCTACGAGAGGCCCATGGCTGAGGTATCACAGTCTCAACAGAAAAAACACATTCAATACAGCAGCTCAGTCTGGGGTCAGGGAAGGGTTGCACCCTGATAAGGCGACGTGGAAGGGTTGAGACTTGAGACTTATAACTTCAGCAGGTAAGAGCGTTGTGCCAGTAACCGAAAGATTACTCGTTCGAATCCCCGTGCCGACTAGGTGAAACATCTGTTGATGTGCCCTTGAGCAAGGCACTTAACCCTAGTCACTCTGGATAAGAGTGTGTGCTAAAATGTAAAGAAGCTACTTTGTAGGTTCAAAGATCAACAATGGTTTTGTGTCTCATGACTGGACAATCACGTTTTAAAATACATTTCTATATCCTATCTCCCCTCACATAGAGGTAACAGGAAGTGTATTTGGAGCAGTCTGTAAGTGCTTTGGTCTCTCCTAGCTGGACAAGCTGGTGGAGAAGCAGAGGGAGACCCACCGTCGCATGCTGGAGCAGCTGCTGCTGACTGAGCAGTCCCACAAGCGCGCCCTCTACAAGCTGGATGACGAGAAGAGGAACCATGGAGACTTCATGAGGAAGAGTGATGAGTTCACCAACCTGCTGGAGCAGGAACGAGAGAGGTCTGTTTGTTGCTCTGTTAACTTAACAGGCATGTATGCTTACACACATATACACACACACACACACACACACATGGATGCACGCACACACACACACACACAAGAGCTGAACACGCTCCTCAGAAAGGCTCCTCAAGATGTTGAATGAATGATATTGAAAATAACACCTACATGCCAAAACCTTGTAATGACTGTTTTCACTTAGAAAAGAGGGGCTTTTAACCAAACGCTTGATAATTAATTGGATACATCAGTTTCAGACTGCCTTTGATTGGTAATCCCCTTATAAATGATCTGGCTGTATTATAACCCAGGTTGTGTTGAGACATGTTATTGTAAGATGAAAGAGTGATGCATAATTCCAGAGCACAATAGACCAACCCTGAATAGCTGCTAGAAACGGATTCATACTGATGTTTGTGCAGGCTAGATATTAGAGTAATACGTGTTCTTTACGGTTAACTGGTATTTACCTGGAATTCATAACGACATTACGAATAGCAGACTGTAGTTACATACAGAGAAGTCGTTCTTGAAGGTTCCCAGTTTTACACACGTTTAGTTTTTAACCAGGTTTCTGCAACTCTGATAATTGAACTGTAATATATAATATTACAGGAAATGAATGGGCATGCCAAGGAGATGTCAAAAACCAACACTACATTACACTCTATACACATTAACAGACCATCTGACAGAGTATAGTTTTCCCCTATTATAGACATTAATAGTGTCATAACTCAAACACGACCCAGAATCATTTTGGACGAGAAAACTTAGAAACTCGACCATAGTTTGCAGATCTTCACTGTTGAAGTCAAACTTGAGCTCTGCAAAACACGTACCCTGGGATATTCTCTGTGTCAGAAGGAATGTCTTTCTATGGCCATTTCAGTCAATGTGAAGTGAAGAACATTCAAGCCCTAACAGGGAGTTCACCTTCTGACAGAGGCTATGCCTTCATGTAGAGACATCTAACATTGTAAATCTGTGTAAAACGAACTAGACTGTACCCCTCCCTCTAGTTGTCCCTGCTACCTTGGCCAGATTACTTTGAGAGAGAGAGAGAGAGAGAGAGAGAGAGAGGTGCCCTAATTACGATTTAGGCATTATCAGAACCTCTCTGGGTCGGTCGGTGTGTTTGGCTTGGCAGAAAGAGGCCACGGCTTGGGCCTGTAGGACTGCGCTCCATCACGGTTCGGAGGAGCGTGTCAGGAAGTGATGGAGTGCCATGATAAATATCCCTCCGTCCAGGGTTCACATTAATTACTCTGTGAGAACAAGGCGGAAGATTTATACGGGAGAGAAATAACACAATGGTCTAGGAGGAAAAGAGCATTAATCATTCTTCATGTTCAACAAGATGTCAGGTCGCCATGGTAATGACTAAAGTTTGGCCAAAGCTTTTATAGACTAGAGGACATCCAGATTTCGTCTTGAGTGCGTAAACTGTTAAGAAAGTAGAGCTGGAAGTTTTCTTCTACATCTGCCCTCGTCATCTGTCTTCGCCTCGGAGACAGGGCTGGAGCAACAAGTGAAGTGCTTGGGGAACAATGGTAGAGTGAAAGTGTGTGTCTCTGAGGTGTTGTCTTACCTCATCTAATCCCTGGTTGTTTGTCTAGACTATCCTCAAAAGACAGATTCTTCTTACATGGCAATAATCTGGGTAATTATGATATTATGCTATACTGCTACAAACTATCAAATACCTACAGAGTCAGCAACCCTTAGGATTACTTAAGGGTTCTGTTCTATTACGACTGTACCCTTTAGGCTCTTAATAAGTAGTATGTATGACGAACAGTGTTTGTTCAAGCCAAACAAAATAAATAAATAAATAAAGTTGGTCCTGGACAAAGAAACAGTGGAGTCACTTGCCCAAAGTAACTCTGCGTATTGACATTCAATAGCCCACCAGCATGTATACAGACTGTCACATGTGTTATTGTCTTGTCTGGTGTTTACCATTTGGACCAAACATGGACATGAACCAGGGGCTAAAAAGGCTTATTTGAACCATAAACCTTTTTTTTTTTCAAATGGAAACACATTCTCTTTGACTCTCTTGGATGTCTACAGCAAAAATAATTCCCAGAAGCAACTTCAATAAATACTTTAACTGTAGCTGTCCTCCCATTTCAGGACCTCATACGTCGTGTGGCAGCTTCTGTTCTGAAGACAGCCATTCCAAAACAGTATCACAGGGGGCAGAAACACATAACAGCAAAACCTCAGAACACAGAATGTAGATGGACAAACCAATTATCACTCGTCTGAAGAGAGCAACACTAGCCTCTGTAGTCTAAGCACGAAAGCTTGGCCACAGCTCAGTTTGAAGAGCACTGCGCAGCACCAGTTTTTGATTTCATGCCAGTTAATCCTTTGTTGTATGATGCATTTTCACTAGATGCAGTCATTTCCTTTCTGGACCCTGCTGGCAAACAGCGAGTGAGATTACTTTCTATGAGGGCTATGTGTAGGGATTTGAGAACGGATGAGACACCAGAGCTCACCTTCTCTCTCTCACTCTTTCTCTCACTCTTTCTAATTTGTCATTGTCTCTTTGCCCCTCTTTATTTTGACACTGAGCCTCTAACTGTTGGGTGACCCCCCCTCCCTGGGTGACCCCTCCCTGGTCCTGGAAAGCCCATGCAGCATGTTAATCTGGGGGTTAGGGGGAAATGGGGGAGAGGGGGTTTGGGGGGGTTGATAGAGGTCAAGCATCCCCCTCTGATTAATTGGCTATTGAGCCATGTCCAGGCCTGATGACCTCACTACAGTGTACTGTGTGTGTGTACTGTGTGTACTGTGTGTACTGTGTGTGTGTGTGGCAGTAGTGGGGTGTGAGAGCAGAGTAGCACTGAGCCCTCTAACCATCAGCAGATGTTGCCTAAAACATGACTTCAACACACATGTTACGTACAGCACAGAGGCACTTCAGCTCACTCTGTCTCTTTTGGGTTTGAATGGTGAAAGGTTAACTAAGATGATATTATGCAAATCTGGAGTTTTTTCTTTTCTTGTTAGTGGGTGACTATACCTTTAGACAAATATGCTGTTTGTCATGAACAAGTAGCCCTCAGTAAGATGGATGGGCATTCTCTCTCTACATTCCCATCTCACACACAGGGGCTCAGTGCGCCGGTCCACTGGCTCTGTCACGATTACATCATTCAGGTGCATCTGGAACATTCCACTGCCATGCCATCATTCCTGGGAAGCTTATTATCAGCCTGTGTCCCAAATGGCACCCATTCCCTATGTAGGGTACTACTTTTAACCAGGACCCCATATGGGCTCTGGTCAAAAGTAGTGCACTATGTAGGGAATAGGGTGTCATTTGGGATGGCATGTCCTTCCCAGTTCTCCAAGACAGAACATTGGGTGTTTTTGATCTGCTATTATGAATTCATTATAATTTATGAGCAGGAACAGCATACCTCTCTCAGTATGGCTACACCTTCAGGGTAGATTGTGAGAATCGACTACAAATGTCCAGGACTATGTTTTAAGACGTTATCATCCAGCTGTTACTGGTGCAAGCACTAGCAGGATCCCCTGTCACATCTTGACTATCTCTGTTAGATGCTATTACTCTCTCATTAACTACTAGAGGCAGTGGAATGATCAATCATCTGTTGCTGACCAATTAGATTCCAGAGCATCCAGCCAACAGTTGCTCATGACTTTAAGGAATAGCACACCTGTATTGCCACGGCTCCCAGAATGCTTTGCTACACTTTTGCATACTGTACATTCCTGTTTGGAATTTCAGTGTAGTGTTGAAGATATAGAACAAACATGACAGAATGTTGCGATTTGCCAGCAAAATGTTTATCCCCAGCAAGGAATAAGATGAAAGAAACATGATACCATTTTTAATTAGAATGTTACATTTTTTATGATTGTTTATTTCTGCTTTTTGATGTGGAGAGAGAAAGAGTTGCAAACATAGGGGTCATGGACTTGGAAGAGAGAAGAACAGAGAGAGTCACACACTTGCAGTAAGCAAACTCTCAATGACTTTGTTTTACATGTGTGAAGTGGTGATTTTGTTTGAAATGTGTGTAGTACCGTGCTCTTAGGCCCGACCACAGGAACTGTGGTGAGGTCCAGAATCATCACACAGCTATGACATATTCACCAACTCCTTCTAAACATACAGATGACAGACTCTCCTCGATATGCTTTGTCCAAACACAGCGGGCTGTAACTCGGCTCAGGTTGACCTTCCACTTCTGGGATTCAGCAAACATACCTCCGTGCATTAAACATTTCTGCAAGCGTAAGAAATGTGTCCTAGGATTCATCCTTTGAAAAAATACCACACCTATTAACCAGACTTGTTAGACGATTATTTTAGTTAATGGGGTTTGTTTTATGACTTCCTCTCTGAATACTTTCTTGTCTGAACTTGAAAAGCCTGTATATATTTTTTATGGCAGTTCACATTATACAGTGTGTATTCAGGTAGA
Organism: Thymallus thymallus; assembly: GCA_023634145.1. Lineage (NCBI taxonomy): Eukaryota > Metazoa > Chordata > Actinopteri > Salmoniformes > Salmonidae > Thymallus > Thymallus thymallus. Next base: position 18,655,590 of record CM042419.1, read on the forward strand.
AACGTATCCTCTTGAGGTGGCTGTAGCTACAAGCTAAACTAAAGATGGAACTTAAGAGGAAATCCACTTCTCTATATTATTTTCTATCTTTACAGTTACAGATGTAGGATCTTAATTTGATAACCCTGTTGCAAACTTTTTTTTTTGTACTTATATTTGTGGTGCGGTTTTCATATAAGCCCGTTTGGGCTTCCAACCTCACCTGCACACTCTTTTTACCAGGTTTTCAATTTTAATTATAGTCCACATTTCCTGTTGCTGCAGGATTACATTCTTGCTGTGAGAAACTGGTCAGCTGTACACACTGTCATTGTGTCACCAAAATGAATAGAAATGTTCAGTGCACTGTACTCAATACACAATATCTATCTATAATGATGTCCATCTTTTTACTACAGTACCTAGTTGAACCTCAACCAGTAATGTGTCTAGGAGGTGAACTGTAACTAAAACCTTGGACATAATGATTCAAGGCCCGTTTTACGACATGTAAGTGCTTTTCTTAGTGTGCAGAGCTTTCAGACGTTTCTCCGTTACCCCTGTAAATGTGTTTGGTCCGGGGAGCCGTCATTGTATGGCGTCATGTGATTACATATCTCTGACAGAATGCAGTGATTAGCCGTGCAGAGTACATACTCTACGCTCAGCTCCTATGAGAGAGAGAGAGAGAGAGAGAGCTTTGCGTAATGAACAATGACTCCCACTCCTTCCCTCTACTGTAAAACTCTCCAACTTTTGGGGAATTTAAGCCCAGTTAAGATTAGCCAAGTTTGTGTCACTGTCCCTTGTATAAATGAATTCCTCCCTTGCGTAAGTGTGTCCAGCTATTAGGGTTTCATTTCACTCCCCCAGAGGTATTCCAAAATGAATCTATCAGTTAGCATGCCTGAAATGTCTTCCCCGTGTTCTGCCTGTGTAGAATCTGGGGAGTGAGTAAAGACGAGTCTTCCGTTACAACAGAAGAGGAAAAAATGCCAGGAATTACATGTTGAGGATACTTTTACCAGCAAAGGATCCATTTTCTGATGCATCTCTCTGTAGCAGTTGTTTGAGTGGTAAGCCTGCACAGTGCCTCTTAAATTACGGCTGGCACAACATGGGTAAAGGAAGTTCTTTTCATATTGTCAGGCTGGAAGGAAGCAAACTTTGGGTGCGTCCCAAATGGCACCCTATTCCCTTTTTAGTGCACTACTTGTCAAAAGTATAATGCACTATAATGGGAAAAGGGTGCCATTTGGGACGCAGACTTGGACATGACGTCTCTGAGGCTGGCAGCAGCAGCTGTGTCTGTCTGTACAATGTGCTGCTCACGCTCTCCCGCCAACATGGTGTCAAGATAGTGAGTGAATTATGAGGAAAAAGGAACCCAGAGCTGCCGGCTGAAATCTCTTGTCGTGGTGAATGTATTTTTCATTCTCCATTCTCCATTCTCAGGGCCGGACGGCTCTATCTCTGTCTGGACGAATTTTGCAAACATTTCATTCAAACTTGGATGTGACAAACATTCTTTCTCTTTTGATGGCGTCTGCCCATAATCACAGTGGCATTTCATGCAAATATTTACGGAATAATTATATTTGCAATCTTGTGTCATTCTGTGTTCTGTCATGTCAAATGACGTTCAGCAGTCAGTAACAACACATGCCAAAAGAGACATGAAAATGTTTTGTACAAGCCAGGGAGCTGGATCACTCAGAAAAAACAGAGTTAAGGGGCTTCTCTCTGACATGACTTTGCGTGATGTATTGTCATCTCTACCTTCTTGCCCTTTGTGCTGTTGTCTGTGCCCAATAATGTTTGTATCATGTTTTGTGCTGCCACCATGTTGTGTTGCTACCATGTTGTTGTCATGTTACGTTGCTACCGTGCTGTGTTGTCATGTGTTGCTGCCTTGCTATGTTGTTGTCTTAGGTCTCTCTTTTGGTAGTGTTGTTTTGTCTCTCCTGTCGTGATGTGTGTTTGGTCCTATATTTATATTTTATTTGTATTATTAATCCCAGCCCTCGTCCCCGCAGGAGGTCTTTTGCCTTTTGGTAGATCGTCATTGTAAATAAGAATTTGTTCTTGACTGACTTGCCTATTTAAATAAAGGTTAAATAAAAAAGTGCTGCATGTTACTTAAGCTCTCACTGTTTTGACACCAGTCTAACAAATTACACTCTCCCAGGAAATCCATGTCATACCCGCCTTATGACCTCACATCCTCTATCTACCAATGGGATCTGGGTTGAGGAGGGCCACATAAACTAGGCTGTAAAACAAAAATCACTTACAACTCTGCATTGTTACAAACAGATCCCATTGTTACAAACAGATACATGTACAAATGACCTCAACTAACCTGTACCCCCACACATTGACTCGGTACCGGTACCCCCTGTATAAAGCCTCGTTATTGTTATTTTATTGTTGCTCTTACTTTTTACTTTAGTTTATGTAGTAAATATTTTCTTAACTCTATTTTCTTAAAACTGCATTGTTGGTTAAGGGCTTGTAAGTAAGCATTTAACGGTAACTCTCTCTCTCATCTGTTGTATTCTGCAAAAATTATTGTAAACGTGAGCATTCACCATATACTAGGAGTAATGTTCCAAGGCCATGTTGTGTTACGTCCTCTATTCATTGGGCTATCCCATCAACGTTTGTTGGCAATGTGGTGCACACACTTCCAGCTTCCACACAGTTTTATTAACTTTGTATAAAATCTAAAATCGACCTCGTAACTCGCGCTAAGCGCTAGAACACGGCTAATTTTCAGGTGAGAACTGTTCATTACTAACATTTATGGGAACGGAGGTTCAATTTACTTTTCCTTGACGGGGATTCGGCTGCTGACGCAGACTTGACACGGCCATCATCAAGTTTGTTTACTTGTTTGGTGTGAATGCAGCCCTTTGTTAGAGGCAAGCTAGATCAGTCTGCCCATAACTGTTATCTAACATGTCCCCACCCACCACTCAGCCTCCCTAACACAGGGAATTTACAAGTGTGAACTTTCAAATGTAGCAAGTCCAAGAAGAATAGACTGGCTGAAAGGGGGTTGAGTTTGTGGTTACAATGGGACAGATGAATAGTTTGTGGTTAAAATGGGAGAGATTAATTCAAGGCCATATCCTGAAGCCTTGGGAGAACTTGTCGAGACTGAAAGTGGTTGGATGTCAAGTCATGATATAGAAACCAAACCGTAAAACTAGACGAGGTGTTTGGCAGGAAACAATGAAGAGCTGTCACAGGGACCACCCTGTCCCAATGCATCTTGGGGGCTATGATGAGATGTTTCAACCTGGGAAATAAGAGCCTCAGTAGGATCTTACATTTCTCCGTCCTCTTCTCTTGGCCTGGCCCAATGCAGGTGTCTGTGATGATTGATGAAGACCTTTTCCATTTATTCTAAAGGTCATAGGAATGAAGACGATTGCGAAATCTGTCTATATTCAAAATGGCATACCTCGGCTATGTAGCAAAAACTGAAAAATGCAACACTTGTGATGGCAACACAACGACACACAATACAAGACAACCAGACTAATGTAAGTTCTTCACAAAAGCCACGTGGACCAAGTGTAAAAACACTCAATCAAAACACTTGGAATATTTTACAAGCCCACCAAGCTTCTTGGAGAACATTACAGAAATGTAATTCTAATCGTGTGAATACCCCTGGCTTAACATAAAACAAAATCCAGGCTTTTTACGACAGGAATTCAGAGAATTGACCAGTTCTCAGTCAATTGTAACAAGTATACAGCAGGCCCAATGGCTGGAACGGCTAATTATAGTCGTTTCAAAGGCCGCACTACTCACAAGACTACTTGCATTAACTGCAGCACTGTAGAAAAACGTCACACAGAAACATCATCTGATTACAATATGGTGGTTAGCAAATCCGTCCTTGGCATAACTGCTTTTGAGCAACCATTTCAAATGAATAAGCAAGTTCCTGCTCTACCCTCTATCTTTCTACACGACCGAATAAGCAACACGATGTGTGTGATTATCGTATTATGTTGGTGTTTGAAGCAGATCTCATATTATTCTCTTGATGTTATGAGGGGTTCGGGGGGGGGGTACAGTTTACCACAGCCTTAGAGAAACCTGAGAGGTCAATTTGTGTAACATTAAAGGATGGAGCAACAGAACATGAGGCCAGGGGGAACTGAACAGGATCAGATATCTACAGTACACCCCCCCTTTACATTTCTCTCCCTCCACATAAAAACATATTGTCAGACTGTGTCAAGCAGCAGGAGTAGAGGGAGACAATATCTGGAGATAAATGTGTGGGGGTCACTCCCCAGGTAATCCACTGGTAATAAAAGAGGTGCCTTACGGAGAACTTTTAAGTGTTGGAGTGGGGGGGTTCAAAAGAAGTTCATTTGGGAGTCTAGTGAGTTGAAGAGGCCATAGAGTTGGCTTAGTGTGAGAGTGAACTGGGGAGTATCAATGTCAGGAGGCTGAACACAAGTCAAGTTCTGACACTGTTAGTCTCTATCAGGGATGCTGCTGGAACAACCTGAATCGGGTTGAGGTGGCATTAACATCCTATTTACAATTCTAAGGTTAGACTGAGGACATTGCACAGCATTCCTCCTCCTCTATCTGCTCCTCCCTGTCCTATATCATCAGTATGACAGCATGGAATGGTTTCTGCCAATACTCATAAACTTTCAGTGTGTAGCTGGCGAGAAGGTAGAAATGATGTGGACAAGCAAGCACATGATAATGTGCATAAACACTGTGCCTGGATCTTTAATTTAATATAAGTATAGTATGACCTCATATTTTAAAGCACACTCATATTTTAAAACAAAGAACATAATGATCTCACGTTTCAAGCTCCCATATATTACTGGCAGTTTTATGATTACCCAAAATAACAAAGAAAAATCTGATATAGCTTTTTGGCTCTGTGACTGCTGGTAAAGTTTTGGCTCGGTTCCACTTGGCACCGTAGAAGTGTCCAAACACCCATTATAATTTGCGGGTATAACTGTTTGTAGACAACATGCATTATCTTGACTACAGTGGCTTTGCTCTAGGCTCAATTACAGACCTTTTATATCTTCCTTCACACTTGGGAGGGGTCAGATGGCCTAGGCTGGGTTAGGCTAGTTTGGCTGCCCTACAATCCTCTTCTCTCATCTTTCCAAGGTTTCCCACTGTAGAGACGGACACAGAGAGCAGCCCCCCCTCAAGGGCCCCTCAAGGGCCCAGTCAGATCCAAACCATCTGTTGTGTCTTGTCACTGAGGTGAGAATACTCTTGGCCCAGACGATGACTGCATCATCATGGGCCGTGTGAGTGCAAGGGAAGCTCTCATTAATAAATCAACACTGATCCCTAAGTCTATGTCAGCCAGTCCCTGACATGGGCCTGTAATAGTGATGTCCACCATGTCTTGTTTATCATGCCTACAGGCCTCATGCTGAGGAAAGCTTGATTAATTTGAGGAGGGAGAGATAATGGCCGTGGTGATGGGGGTGTTTTAGACACTCAATGAGAGCTGAGATGCCTGGACAGGAAACAGCTAGACAATAGAGTGAACTCCCTCCAACTAGCCAATATCCCAGACCACAGCCCTCCTCCTCCCATCACTCCTCCTCCCATCCCTTATGGAAGCTCCAGGAGGGGGGATGATGTCATTCTCAGTCAGACACAACGAGCCACAATCTCAACCTAAACACATACACACACACACACACCACAGATGAAATCTGTCATCTGCCGTCCAGAGTCTCTGCTAAGTAAATTCCAGTGAGTGTCACGCCTAAAGCCCCAATCACCATCATTTACATTCCTGGTCAACACACGGTCTCACATCTTTATCTGTTGTCTAGGCCAGTGGGTTCAACCCAGAGCTCCAGCTAGCAGTTGGCTGGCTTGCTGTGACGGAAACCCTGACTAGCCATCTGAATGATAAGGCAGGGACTAGGGACGATTAGGGAGTGGAGAATTCCTGTAATAAAGCATGTGAAGTGACGCTGCAGCTATCCCTTGGTTGTCATTGATGTGCCTTAATGTGCCGTCAGAGGCCTATTCGTGGGAACAGCCCACAATCTGACCCCACCTTGTCGGGGTAATAACAGATGTACAGTAGAATAGTATCGTCGTCTTGAGACCTGGCACTCTTTTGGGTGGCTGGTTAAAGTGAAAGCTTTGTTCTAATTCTAGAATTGTTTCCAGAGAAGAGACAAAGTGTCCCCACGGTCCAGGGCTGTTTTGAAATAGCTATGCGATGAAGTTGTGTAACGCGGGGCATATTTACTTCCTAATAGGGGACGTAGCCTGTGGATTCTTCCACCAATGCATCGCAAAAGAATGAAACCATGGATGAGGAAACCATTTCCGCTGCATATAATCACTGAACACTGTTTATAGATGATGATGATGATGATGATGATGAGGGAAATCATCATCATATCTTTATTAAGAACCACTATAGTCCCAGGCTACAGCAGCAGCCCCCCGGTCGCTTGCATTTAACAAGTGTTGCTTATGTTAGCTGTAATCTAACGCAGCTCCGGTGTTTTTCCGACTTTGAAGTGCAGGTATGTTAATTGCACTAATTCTAGCCCTGTATTGTTTCAAGCTGGGACCTTGCTGGAGGGAACACTAGACACTTAGAACAGCAGTAGGGGTGGAAGGGAGTGGCTGTACAAGTTAAATAGCAGCTTCAGCCTCCCTTGCACCTTTTCCAAAACCGTAAATAACAAAGGCAACCGGTGATTTAACGCTTAGCAACAGCATATTTGAGGTTTATTGAATTATCGTTCTAACTACAGTAGCTAGGCCTAGCATATCAGTCCTGGGTTCATGTTCATGGTGATAGGACAGACAGGGAAAGACATTGAGGTTTATGAGCGGGTCACGTCCATATATCAGACATATTTACAAGTTCATGGGTAGTGACAACAACAAGTTTGCATCTGGAGTATATAAAAGATGACTGGAATACAAGTCTGTGGAGTGATACATGAATACTATTAAATACTACAGGTTGATACACAACATATAAGTTTAGGATCAGAGCCTTAATACCATGTCCATGGTAGCATGTGCTGGTCCAGGGTCAGATCTACAGGGCCCTCAGAAAGTATTCACAGTCCTAGACTCTTTCCACGTTTAGTTGTGTTACAGCCTGAATTTAAAATGGATTACATTTTTAGATTTTTGGGGGTCACTTGCCTAAACAAAATACCCTATTTTTTCAAAAACAAATGAATTAAACATGAAAAGCTGAAATGCCTTGAGTCAATAAGTATTCAACCCCTTTGTCATGGCAAGCCTAAATAAGTTCAGGGGTAAAAATGTACTTAACAGGTCGCAGAGTAAGTTGTATGGACTCTGTGTGCTATAATAGTGTTTAACAGGATTCTGGAATGAATACCTCATCTCTGTACTTCACACATACAATTATCTGTAAGGTCCCTCAGTCGAGCAGTGAATTTCAAACACTGATTCAACCACAAAGACAAGGGAGGTTTTCCAATGCCTCGCATATAAAGGCACCTATTGGTAGATGGGTAAAGTTATTAATTTCACTTTGGATGGTGTATCAATACACTCAGTCACTACAAAGATACAGGTGACCTTCCTAACTCAGTTACCGGAGAGGAAGGAAACCGCTCAGGGATTCTACCAGGAAGCCAATGTTGACTTTAAAGTACTACTTAAGTAGTTTTTGGGGTATCTGTACTTGACTTTATATTTTTTACAACTTTTACTTTTACTTCACTACATTCCTAATGAAAATAATGTACTTTTTACTCCATACATTTTCCCTAACACCCAAAAGTACTTGTTACATTTTGAATGCTTAGCAGGACAGAAAAATGGTCCAATTCACGCACTTATCAAGATAACATCCCTGGTCATCCCTACTACCTGATCTGGCGGATTCACCAACACAACACATCACTGAGACCCACTCTTCATATTTTCAAGCATGGTGGTGGCTGCATCATGTTATGGGTATGCTTGTCATCGGCAAGGACTAGGGAGTTATTTAGGATAAAAAGAAACAGAATAGAGCTAAGCACAGGCAAAGTCCTAGAGGAAAACCTGGTTCAGTCTGCTTTCCACCAGACACTGGGAGAGGAATTCACCTTTCAGCAGGACAATAACCTAAAACACAAGGCCAAATATACACTGGAGTTGCTTACCAAGATGACATAGGAATGTTCCTGAGTGGCCTAGTTACAGTTTGGACTTAAATTGGCTTGAAGATCTATGGCAAGACTTGAAAATGGCTGTCTAGCAATGATCAACAACTAACTTGACAGATGTTGAATAATAACAAAAATAATAATAATGTGCAATAATATTGTACAATATAGGTGTGCCAAACTCTTAGAGACTTACCCAGAAAGATTCACAGCTGTAATCGCTGCCAAAGATGATTCTAACTCAGGGGTGTGAATACTTATGTAAATTAGATATTTCTGTATTTCATTTTCAATAAATGTCAAAACATATGTTTTCACTTTGTCATTATGGGGTATTGTGTGTTGATGGGGGAGAATTACAATGTTGTTTATCCATTTTGAATTCAGACTAACACAACAAAATGTGGAATTAGTCAAGGGGTAGGAATACTTTCTGAAGGCACTATATTTCATGCTCCTTATGGTTAAGGTTGGGATTTAGGGTTGTGTAATCTGATCCTAGATCTGTGGTAACCTGAGACTCCTGATAATCCAGGAGAAATAATAGATTGACAACTGACAGCTGATCTGGATCTAAGGATCGCCCAGGCATACCCAGATCTGTTAGTAATGTCTGTTTATCTCTCCTGTGCTTCCTATACAGTTTTAAAATGCCCGAGCCATGCAGACATTGCACTAATCACTGGCGGAGGATAGGGAGTAGAGACTGTGGCCAGCCAGAGCTATAGGAAAAGAGCTTGTCATGTAGCCTAAGTAATGTGTTTTCTCCTGCTGCGTACTCTCATCGGAAGCCATAGTGGCTTAGTGGATGAAGTGCTCCTCAACCGACTGACCACACTTGGGGCCTGCCCATCTGTAATGTGTGATATGTGATCTGTTTAGCCAGGCCAAGGCTTTAGGGTTAATCTCAAATGGCACCCTATTACTTATATAGTGCACTACTTTAGACCGGGGCCCTGTGCTTTATAGAGAATAGGGTGACATTTGGGACGCAGGGAACGCTTATTCCTGCCAGCTCCTCACTAATCTGTATGTAAGAGGACCAGGACCTCTGTCTGTAATGGCCACAGGACCTTTTTCTGTGATGACCTCAAGACCTCTGTCTGTAATGGCCCCAGGACCTTTTTCTGTGATGACCTCAAGACCCTAGGCCCCAGGACCTCTGTCTGTAATGACACCAGGACCGCTGTCTGTAATGACATCAGGACCTCTGTCTGTAATGGCCGCAGGCTTGATATAGATCTATCATAAACTGGGTGGTTCGAGCCCTGAATGCTGATTGGCTGACACGTGGTATATCAGACCGTATATACCACAGGTATGACAAAACATGTATTTTTACTGCTCTAATTACGTTGATAACTAGTTTATAATAGCAATAAGACAAAAGGGGGTGTGGTATATGGCCAATATACCACGGCTAAGGGCTGTATCCAGGCACTCCACGTTGCGTTGTGTGTAAGAACAGCCCTTACTCGTACCTTATTGCTTAAGTATACCATGTATAGTATAGTCTGCCACAAAAACACGGAAATGTTTCCAATGGTTTACCCGCAATTCATTTTTCACATCGTGAATTTTACAAAAAATGTACACTACCGTTAAAACGTTAAGGGTCACTTAGAAATGTCCTTGTTTTTGAAAGAAAAGCTCATTTCTTGGCCTTTAAAATAACATCAAATTGAACAGAAATACAGTGTAGACATTGTTAATGTTGTAAATGACTATTGGAGATGGAAACGGCTGATTTTTTATGGAATATCTACATAGGCATACAGAGGCCCGTTATCAGCAACCATCACTCCTGTGTTCCAATGGCACGTTGTGTTAGCTAATCCAAGTTGATCATTTTAAAAGGCTAATTGAGCATTAGAAAACCCTTTTGCAATTATGTTAGCACAGCTGAAAATTGAGTGTCTAGTTTGAGAAACAGACGCCTCACTAGTCCTCAACTGGCAGACCTCAGGATGTCCAGACTCCACAGCCATCCAGGCTATGTGCATTTTGTTACAAGGTCAAAGGATCCCAGACACACACACACACACACACACACACACACACACACACACACACACACACACACACACACACAGAGAGAGACAGAGAGAGAGAGAGAGCACACACAGTAGCCATATGGATGTGATTAAGGGACTAGTGATGTCATATGTGTCAGGTAATCAGGCCCCAGGCATGGAGTGAATATCACGCAAACATGTGTCTCAGTCTGCATACTCCCACAGCACTAACAGTCTGCACACTCACAGGAGGGAAAGAGTCCATTTGTCATCTAGGGGCACGGTTTGATTGCCAAATGGTGGTTCATGGTGATTCTTCCTATATGGTATAGAACATGGCTTGGAACATTGGTTTTATTCACTTGGTAAGTCTCAAGAGAAGGTCACTTGAACCAATAATGTCTTACAAAGGCCTGATGAAGCCGTGAGACCTTTATATGGCCTACATAAATGATTTACAAATCTATGTATAAGAAAATGTTATATATACATAAGTGTTATTCAGCACAACACACTTTGGGAGCCGTGGATACATATTTAGCTCTAAGATTGTGTGTCCATGGGAAATGTTCTCTGAAACCACACATTTTCACTCAATCTAGCTGATTCACGATACTCTACATTCCAGTTCGGAGTGTCAGAGGAAGACGCATGTACCAAGACATTAAATAAAACAGGGATTTGTTTTTCCACTATTTAAAATTTGGCTGATTCTTCACATAGAAAACATGTTTGTGTGGCCAACTTTCATGTTCAATGAAGAACATCTGGGATCGGGAGCACTCTGTCTAGGATGTGTTGGAAATGTCCAGATTCAGAAATAGACAGATCCTAATTGGGCTTTCTAAATGAACGAATGTGTTTATGTCAAGAACAAACAAATTGTTACAAAACGTATAGAAAGATCATGACAGAGTCAATGTAATCAGTATTTGGTCATTCGTTCCGTTGTATAATCTGGTTTATCACCACAAAATGTTCTCAAGAAACTTGATTGCACTGTGTCAAATGACGTATTTGTTTCATTGTGGTTGCTGCAATTTTCAAACCACTAACAAGGAGAGAGGGGGTTGTTTGGTTCCTTGCTATCTGGCCTTCCATGGACATCTCTGTTCTACATTGTCTTGGCAGTATTTCTTTATTTTCTACAGCTTGGCAACCAAGCTTTGGCGCCCATTGTGAAGCTGTGACATCGGATTTAGAGGATTTTGGGACAGGAAATGTCCCAGTGTTTCCTTGATTCCTCCTAACGAGGATGATTGAAGTCATGTAACATCCGTGCTGATGCTGTGAACTCCATTGTTTCAGCGAACAGCTGATGTTCTGTTCGACAAAAGGGACATTGATTGAGGACAATTTCCTCAATTATCTCTATTAGCAGGCTATATCCACTATTTTTGGCCACTAAACGTCATGCAGTAGGGTACTAGCTTAGTCTAAATTAGAGTGTTTAGTTCGCTGCCAGCTATTTAGTGTGAATCTATTATTTAGCTTGTGAGAAGAGAAGAGAGGAGTCTGGGTATCAAGGGAAGGTACACTGTAGAATAGATTGAGCAATGGGCAGTTTCTAGATGAACAGTCATGCTGAAATCCTGGCAATAAAAGTCCAGAAAGCACTCGATTAGCAGTCCATACAGTCTTACATACAATCCATCGTTATGGATTAGTAAAGTGCCATATACTAGTCTGGTATGTTTGGGTTGTTGATTGTGTGAAGTGTTGCATGTAAATGTCTAATTTGATTCAGATCTAATAGATAGATGGATGGATAGATAGATAGATAGATAGATAGATAGATAGATAGATAGATAGATAGATAGATAGATAGATAGATAGATAGATAGATAGATAGATAGATAGATAGATAGATAGATAGATAGATAGATAGATAGATACTTACTTTATTGATCACTGAGGTGACATTTCTTTGTCAAGCAGCAACGAAAAACACAGGGCAGGTGCAAAATGCCAGAACAAAAATACACAAAAGACAGATACACAATACATAGAGCGGCAGTATGAAAAAGTATAAAGATACAGGAAGTCTGGAGTGCAAAAAGCTATAAAAAGACATTGCATAGTATGAGTAAGTGTATTACAAGAAGAAATTTCGTACACACAGATTTCCTTACTAAACACGGTTGTCGGTCTAGTACATTTTGTCTTTTTTTCCTCATTTGAATGAATGACTTACTGAGGAAAGCCAGAAGGAAATGTTGTAACCCAAAGCGCTTGTCTCTCCCCACCCTCTGCCTCTGGAGTATAGACACACTAGAGAGAGCAGATATTTCACACGTTACAGACATCGCTCAACACTTCTCCTCTGTCTTCTTGTTTTAAGGCCCACACACACCTAGGTGGACATGGACATACACACACACACACACACACACAACACCTAGGTGGACAAACACACACATACGCTTAAGCCCACATGCAAAGACTCTCTCACTCGCACACGCACGCATGCATGCACGCACACTTACACACACACTGGAGCACACACCCCTTTGAGAGGCAGGGAGGCTGTGCAACACACACACACTGAAACACACACACACAAACACACACACACACTGGAGCACACACCCCTTTGAGAGGCAGGGAGGCTGTACAACACACACACACTGAAACACACACACACAAACACACACACACACTGGAGCACACACCCCTTTGAGAGGCAGGGAGGCTGTACAACACAAAGCTCCATATAAGGTCATGTTGATGATGTAATGCTCTGTAGGCAGGGAGCATGCAGTGAGACATCTCTTATTGTTTGGTCTCCCTGCTGGAATGTCCACATCACAGACCGCTGTGTGAGAGCTGAGAGACAGAGAGAGTACGGTAACATAATGAGCTTCAATCACTGAGGCTGCTACCGGACAGACCTATGGAACAGGTAGGAGGCAAGGCAACTTTAACTCAACTTAGCTGCTCTGTTGGTTCGTTACGGAGCAATGTGACAGTACAAGGGGGATAAGTACAGCTTTGATATTGACATATTCAGTTCGGTTAGTGTAAAGAATTGATTTCTGACTCTGGGAAAGTTTTGTCTTTTGGGATAAAATTATAGGCAATCTATTAGAAATAAATGTTTCATTCAACAAGTTCATGAAAAACTGCCGAAACAATTTTGACAAATTTCAGTCTGATATTTTGGAAACTGTGATTGAAATGTAAGGAATGCTAAGTACGGTAACTAAATATTGTAAAAACTTGTATACAAAAACTTGTGCACAATATTTATTCCCTAATTGTGATTTTCAAACGTAGCATTGAGGGAGGACGTTGGTAGAAGCTGATTCAGTGTGTGAAGTCATGAGTTAAAGCTATGATTAATTCAGTGGTTCATTTCATAACTGTAGTTGAACGGGCCACTCGACACTCACATGACACTCTAATGTCCGTGAGAATCCGGCGAGAATTGTGAAACAAAACAGATGATAAAGGTTATTTGATCCTGCTCTCTCCTGTGAAAGATAAATCACTTCACATACTCCGTGATCTTTGTTTCTGAGTGGTACATTTATGAACCAACAAGTTAAATTAAGCTTGGATAGAAAACTCAGATATTATAATGAATTCAAGAAGCTGGAAAATAATTGTTTTTATTATGACAATGAAATTTCCCCCCCGGGGGATCAATAAAGTACCTATCTATCTATCTATCTATCTATCTATCTATCTATCTATCTATCTATCTATCTATCTATCTATCTATCTATCTATCTATCTATCTATCTATGAGCTATTGATTGTGTAACATACAGCATGGCCAGCTAAACCCCTAAAATAGAACTATAATAATAAACTAGCACAGTCATTCAACTAAAGGCATACAGATATTGCCTATCATTGTATGAACCCATACTGCTAACTGATTTCCTTCTGCTGGACGTATACTGGCTTGCTTCCTATATCTCTTTCATAACGCACTCCAGGAATAATTCTCCTAACAGACTGACTGACTGATCTATTTACACTAAAACAGGGTTCAGGATCAAACATGAACAGATCATTGTTTTCTAATGTATTTTGTAAATGATCCGTATGTCCCCGTGTGAAAGAGGCCTAGAAGCTTGGTCTCAAAGGGACTCCCTGTTAAAATGAAGGTAAAATAAAATCTGTTGTTTTAAGGAAATGGCAGGAAATTGACTTCTATAACAAGGGCATTTTCTTGGACACTGACTTCTATAACAAGGGCATTTTCTTGGACACTGACTTCTATAACAAGGGCATTTTCTTGGACACTGACTTCTATAACAAGGGCATTTTCTTGGACACTGACTTCTATAACAAGGGCATTTTCTTGGACACTGACTTCTATAACAAGGGCATTTTCTTGGACACTGACTTCTATAACAAGGGCATTTTCTTGGACACTGACTTCTATAACAAGGGCATTTTCTTGGACACTGACTTCTATAACAAGGACATTTTCTTGGACATTGACTTCTATAACAAGGACATTGTGTTGGACAGCTGCTTATTTAAATGTGTGGAAAGCCCTCTGTGGCCTTCGCCATAATGGTGGGCATGGTGACATCCTGCTGCCGGCTGTGTGTGTGTTCCCCTCTGCAGAAGAGGTCAGTAGGTGAATGGCTGGTTTTGGGTTAATAGCCATCTGCACCCACACCCACTTCTTTACTGCTTACCATGCAGAACGTACCACTTTATTTTCCATGACATAGAAACTCCTTACGGTAATGTACCGTTTTAGACAGACTGACTCTATTTGGGACAATTGGCAGTGACAAAATAAATAGTTCAATCAAGTGTGTCCTTTACCGTACCTTGTAATCAACATTCCTGTAAAATCCCTAAGTTAATCGCGCAATAGAATTAATTCATTTAGAATAGGATTCGGTCGTTTTTTCAATGATTAATAAACACAGTCGCTGTTCTCTGCAGCTGACATCTTGAATAACCCAAGTTTGAATGCAACGCCGTATGGGGAAGAACTGGGTAAACGAATACATCATTCTTTGGCAACCGTTGGGAATTTCAAGTGGTAACCTTCATGCTTCTCTTATTCCTCTTTAAACTATATAGTCACAGTTGACCCACTGGCAGTTGAACTTCTGCTCTACCAAGTTTTGTTATTTTATTTTCAAGTCCCACTTGTCCAGCAGACTTCTGAGTGCATGGGAAACAGAATCCAATGATTGTCCCTTAGGAGGGATACAGTATTCTTATGACAAACGATTAGGATCCTACGGAATACATGTCATTTCCTCTCCAGAGACATCATATAGCCTACTATGCCTTGGCTGATCTCAAGCTCCTGATTAAATAATACATGGACGTTTCCCTGAACGTAACTTCTGTTTCCACAATGGTTCTTCAGAATGTAACCCTCTCTGTTTAAAAAATGGGGAAATCAGGACGTCTTGTACTAACGAGTCTGAAGTCCAGGACCTCGGCTCAGTTCACGTTCTATTCTGTTTTGATTACGTCACTGGGAAAACAGTGGTAGCGGAGATAACTGCTAGAGTAAACAGGGATAAATATAAGGCATTTTAGCTACATTTGCAGGCCTTTATATGGCTGCCTCTCCTCTGCTCTGCCCTAACGTCTCTGCAATATTTATAGACTATCATGGTTTAGGTGATTTTCAAAATGATTGTTTTTCCAAGAAAAACATGTTTATCCCTTAAACATGAACTGAACTGATTATCCCTTAAATTCCCATTGTGAACTTTCTCAGTGGAGACACTAGAAGCATTTACAAACTCCTCCCCATCTGATGCTCCTCTACTTCACATCAAATTCAAGCTAATCAGCTTTGATCATCAGATCTCTGGCACACTGGAACATGTGGAACATATTAATCCCTCCACCGCCTCCACTCAGAGGTGACACACAGTAGGGGGATGGGTATAGGGACCTGCTCTAGCCCCAGCCCTACCAGGGACCTGCCCTAGCCCCAGCCCTTGCAGGGACCTGCCCTAGCCCCAGCCCTTCCAGGGACCTGCCCTAGCCCCAGCCCTACCAGGGACCTGCCCTAGCCCCAGCCCTTCCAGGGACCTGCCCTAGCCCCAGCCCTACCAGGGACCTGCCCTAGCCCCAGCCCTTCCAGGGACCTGCCCTAGCCCCAGCCCTTCCAGGGACCTGCCCTAGCCCCATCCCTACCATGCTGACATCATGTTCCTCTACAGGAGACTAAGTGTAATTAGTGATCCCTGAGAGAGGCCCTCTGTTTATCCAGCCAGGCTGTAATTGCCTCTGGAAGCAGGGGGGGGGGGATTCCTTTAAATATATAACCAGAGAGAGAGGGGGAGGGAGGGGGTAGTAGAGGAACCCCTTAATTAAGGGATTGTTCCATGCCAGTGCGACATCTGTGCTAGCCCGCTGGCAGCTGCACATGCAGCAGTCACAACATCCCCTCCGACGCTGCCTGGAGCGGAGGCACACTGGCCCAGTGAGATGCATGCCCTGCCAGCCACCGTGACCCTGGCTTCCCCCGTGATTCTGTTACATATGCTGTACATACAGTAGACTGTACACTTACATTAGGAATACACCATTTCACATGCACACAAGTGCACACTATGAACTCCATATTACTCTAGATGTTAAAATAACTACAATATAATTTTAGTTGTTTCTTTACGCAGGGTAGGTGCTTCTAACAAGTATGAAAGAGGACTATACTCACTGGGACATTTCTAAAGCAGCAGTGTGGTTGAATAAGGGTTTAGTCTACAGTTTGATTGGGACTGATGGGAGTATTCTTGTCAGATAGGGGTCAGGGTAAACATTCAGCATTCCAGAACAGTCTAGCAACCACAGCCAATGATCAGAGTGCATTTGGACAGAACATCCTCACACAGTACAAACATAGCATTTTTTTTCAAGTAACAGTAGTTAAGCAATACGGGACATAAGTAAATCAAATCCAAATAAGGGTAATCTAGATATTTTAGTTGTAAATCTATTTGTATAGGAATGACTATAAGAAGTACTATTTTGGTCTCACATGTCACATTTACTACAGCATGTAGACTTTCCAACGCATGTGAGAGTTAACTGCTATCGGGGGACCTAAAAAGGAACACTGCAAGTGTATGTCAGGCTACCGACCTGGGAAAGTTACAGCACAGTTATGTTTATGATCTGTTAAAGTTTCCATTACATAAAATGTCAAACCCCTTCAGAAATCCATTCAGAATGGTCAGACAAATGTGACACCCATGAGTGTTTATGGTGTCTGCATTCCTTCTAGTAATAGGCCTGATGGCCCTCTAAGAATTAGACACATTTGACAATTCACAAGCAAACAACCAATGACAATTGTCTACCAAGCTGATATTCTGTATATTGTTTATATTATATTATTGATATTGTGTTGTTATGTTGCTCCCTGTGTCATCCATCACTTTTCTCCACCCACTGTGTCAGTTGTCCAATCAGTGAAAAGTTCAACATTCTTTTTTATTCAAAAATGTTTTCTCTTCTTCTTGTGTTTTTCTTTCAGACTGAAGTTGCTCATTGACCAGGAAAAGGCCTATCAGGAAAGAAAAGAGGAGGAGAACGACAAGAAGGTCACCGGCCTGAAGGAGGAGCTGACCAAGCTGAAGTCATTTGCCTTGATGGTCGTGGACGAGCAGCAGCGCCTCACAGAGCAACTGAACCAACAGACAACTAAGATCCAGGAACTGACCGCCAGCGCCTCCCACGCCCAGGAAGAGCTGAGCTCCGCTAATGCAAGGGTGCAAGAGGGGGAGGAGAAAGTTTTTCGCTTGGAGACGGAGTTAGGCGACCAAGCCAGTCGCTTCCACCAGGAACAGGAGACCATGACAGCCAAACTGACCGGTGAGGATGCCCAGAACCGGCAGCTCAAGCAGAAACTGTCCACGCTCAGCCGGCAGCTGGATGAACTGGAGGAGACCAACAAGACCCTCCGGAGGGCCGAGGACGAGCTCCAGGAGCTGAGGGACAAGATCAGCCGCGGGGAATGTGGGAACTCCAGCCTCATGGACGAGGTGGAGGAGTTACGGAAAAGGGTTCTGGAGATGGAGGGGAAGGACGAGGAGCTGGTCAGAATGGAGGACCAGTGCAGGGACCTCAACAAGAAGCTGGAGAAGGAAGCCAGCCAAAGCCGTAGCCTGAAGGCTGATGTGGACAAGCTAAACCACAGGATCATGGAGCTGGAGAAACTAGAGGATGCGTTCGGCAAGAGCAAACAGGAGTGCAACGCGCTAAAGTGCAATCTGGACAAAGAGAGGACCGTGTCAAAGGTTCTGTCCAGAGAGATGGACGTCCTGAAAGCGAGGGTCAAAGAACTGGAGGCCGTGGAGGGTCAGCTGGAGAAGACAGAGCTTACACTGAAGGAAGACCTCACCAAGCTGAAGACGCTGACGGTCATGCTGGTGGATGAAAGGAAGACCATGGCTGAGAAACTGAAAGCGATGGAGGACAAGGTCCACAACAGCACTGGTAAACTGCAAGCTGAGCAGGACAAAGTCACAACAGTGACAGAGAAGCTTATCGACGAGAGCAAGAGAGCCCTGTGGTCGAAGGCTGAGCTTGAGGAGAAAATGTGTGGCGCCACCAAGGACAGGGATGAACTCAAGGCCAAGCTCCAAGCTGAGGAGGAAAAGAACATCGACCTGCAGTCCAAAGTTACCATGATGAAGAAGAGGTTGCAGTCACTGGAAGCTGCAGAGAGGGAATTCCTGAGGAACAAAGCCAAAGAGGAAAACATCAAGGCGCCCATCGCTAGCCGCTCCCAACAAGAGGACTACAAAATCAAAGACCTTACACAGGAAGTTGAGCGCCTGAGGCGAAAACTTAAAGATATGAAGGTTGTCGAAGACGACTTATTAAAGACTGAGGATGACTTTGAGTCAATGGAGAAGAGATACTCCAAGGAACAAGAGCGAGCAAAGGCCTTGATGGAGGAGTTGAAAATATCCAGGAACGAGCTCTCAAAGTACCAATTGGCAGAGAAGCAAGAGTCCAACCAGGAGCACATCCTCTACAAGCGTCTGAAAGAGGAAGAGGCTAAGTCTAGCCATCTGACCCGAGAGGTGGCGGCCCTAAAAGAGAAGATCCATGAATATATGAGCACAGAGGAAAATATCTGTTGCATGAAAAACGACCACTCCACCTTGCAAAGAAAACTGACTCTGCAAGAGGTGAGAAATAAAGAACTGGCCAGAGAGATGGAGACCCTCAATCGGGAGCTGGAGAGATACCGTCGCTTCAGCAAAAGTCTCCGCCCAGGCATGAACGGTAGGCGTTTCTCAGACTTACAGGTGTGCACCAAGGAGGTACAGACAGATCCAGCAGACCTCCTTCGACCCAACTACAAGAGCATTGCCCCACTGGAGCGGGCCGTGGTGAACGGAAAACTGTACGAAGAGTGTGACTCTGAGGACGATCCAAATTACAACAATGAGCTTCCCCTCGTCCAATGTAACCCCTCCCTCATCAACAATGTCAACAACCTCAACAACAACATCAGGAGAGCCAGAGTCCCCTTCCTCAAAACAAAAGAAAGCCACAACCCAGTCAACGGGAAAGTGCAGGTTCCCAGACAGAATGGGAACCATGTGCAGCAAGGAGACGTGTTTCTGACACACAGCCCCGGGCAACCACTGCACATCAAGGTAACCCCAGACCACGGGCATAACATGGCCATGCTAGAAATTACCAGCCCCACCGCGGAAAACACCCAGTCATACACCAGCACTGCAGTCATCCCCACAAGCGGTGGTCCACCCAAACAAAGAATCACCATAATTCAGAACGCATCCATCTCCCCGACTACCAGAAACAAAGGTCAAAGGTCCCCCTCGTCAGATGGTTCCCCCTGCACTCCCGACCGAGCCATATCTCCCTTCACCATGGCCACCTACTCCAGAGCGATGACTCCAGACTCCTCTGGGTCGGTCACTCCAGACAGGGCCATGTCGCCCATCCAGATCGTGTCGGTCACAACAGGCACTCCTGAACGGTCCCTGTCCACAGAGCCGATAGAGGTAGTGGGAGGTCATGCAGTCTTCAGGGTGACACCAGAGAGGCAGAGCAGCTGGCAGGTTCAGAGGTCCAACAGCTCCGGCCCCAACGTCATCACCACGGAGGACAACAAAATCCACATTCACTTAGGGAGCCCCTTCATTCAGAGCTTAAACACTACACCCCAGCCTGTGAGCCCATGCTACTCACCTGGGCAGGAGCATATAACTCCTGTATTATCCAATGGTACCACTGTCAAAGGCAACAGCAAAATCACCAGTAGAATAACTATAAAGCCAACATCCACCCCAATCAAAAGGCCTTCACAAATTACAGTAAGTAATGCCTATGATTGACTGATTCCCCATCCCAAGATACCTCACCCCATTAGTAAACCCTAGTTTGCCGCTACCCACTACCACCGCCTATCCCAACCCAACCTCCTCAGTCCCTAGTCATCCGATCTTGATCCCTACACCACCATTTTGCTTGATCTGTATGAAGAGAGGCCGACCTAAGTACTTCTCTGTTTGTGTTTGGGAATTGTTTGTTTGGTTGGTTCTGTTTGGAAAGATGTTTGCGTGCATGAATTGTCGTTCAAAAACAAAACAATAACCCTTTGAAGGCACCAGTATTAAGAAACTTTTACTGAACACCGGGCTAACTTTACTGTATATGCTGTTTGGTAAATATACCATGTACTAAGACTATTCACTGATGGACCGTTTCAATTCTGTTTAAACTTCATACTACACAACTTGCATTTTGTTTAAGCTGATTTATTTTCTAAATATTAAAGTGTGCAAAAGTTCTGTTTTTGTTTGTCATCCATGCCTGCCTATTTAATTTACTCATTTGAAAGTGGTAAACCCTGCATGCTTAATGATGAAAATTAGCAATATATTTCAAGATTCAAATATATATAAAAAAATATGATTTCTGCATGTTTTCTAACTTCTAGTTTTTATATTTTTTAGTTTTCAGTGTGATTTCATTTTCACTGCTCAAGTGTTACCTTAACCATTTGAAATAGTATTCAATCAATACAACCTCTGATAGGTCCATTGTCCTTCAACCATCCAAGACACAAACATACAATGAATAGGACATTTTAGAGCCACTTAATATATATATATATTTTTTACTAGCAGGACTCTCAGAAGAACTATTGTCTTAACATCCAGAATTTATAATAAAAAAAAGAAGAAGAAAGGCCAGGGAATTCTGACATGTGTTTTCTTGGCTGAGTTAAATTCATAGGCTGGTGATGTCATAGTTTCTCCTTCTATCCAAACACAGAAACACAGTTACCAAGAGTAAAGACTAGCATGAGTGAATTGGAAGTTCCTCTTTAATGATACCATGGAAAGTACATGTAAGTCAGCTTGAACGAACAGGAGGTGCTTTAACTATTGAGGGTCTTCTCCAAGGGGATGTTTCTTTGCCGCAACTCTCTGCATCAATTTGAATCAATGATCTTTATGTTCATTAGTGTTGTATGATTATTTTGCAAATGCATACAGTTGTTTTAATGGCAAATGATCATGTAGCCTACACAAGAATGCAAATACATTTCACTATAGAAATGAAGAAAAACCACACATCACTCAAAGCACTGGCTTATCATGAAGAGACTTCTGAGTGACATTGGTCATTTAAAGCTCACCTGAATGAACCTTAAATGTGTCAGATCCATTCACACGTGTGTACATGCACAATCCTGAGTCAGTATCACTATAAAGAGCTGTCTATATCAAGCTTTAAATCGATTCAGGCTGGGAGCATTGCACTTTGGAAACAGGATCCCAGTCTCTCAATGCCCAAGAATAATCTGCAGGCTAAACAAGAGGCTATTCATTAAAGGGATCAGAGCAGCTGTGTCCTTAAATATCCTCCATGTCCATTATCTGATCATACTCACATCTAGTGAGGTCATTGTTTGAGCCAGGCAGAGTTCTGTTGTAAAAGATAACATATCGAATGAGAGCACTAGTGCAAGTAGCATGGATAAGTTGTAGGAGCTAGAAGCACAAGCATTTCGCTACACCTGCAATATCATCTGCTAACCACGTGTATGTGACCAATTTGATGATGGCGTCATAGTCCGACACACCCTTTCCTTTTTTATATCTCACTTGACTCGTGACCTTTGGCATGTCAGCTAAATCTAAGGTATATGTTGGTTATCCAATCACACAGCACCATCATCCACTGTGCTGTTTTTCAATACAGAAAGTACAGTAGCCAATCAGAGGCGAGACTAATCTTCAGTATACATCACAGGCTAACCTAATGTAGCAGGGGTAAAAATAAGTTTGGTTGAAAATACTGTATCCCTGAAAACCAGATGTTAGCGGTTTCCGGCGACCCCACATAGGCTAATCACTGCTAGTTTAGGAGTTGATGGGATTCACGTATAGTTAATAATCAATAATCCAAACACCTTGACCGATGGGCTCAATGAACATATATGGACAGGGCAGGGACTCATATTGTGAATGAAAGAGGATCCTGAGGCCCAGTAGTGTGCTGTGAAATAGTGTCTCCCACCACAATCCAAGCACCAAACAAATCCTGTGTTTCGTAGCCATGGAGACAACCGTGCATCTTTGCCAGTGTTGCAAAACGCAGGCCGGCCTACTGAACTGCAGGCTGGTCTGTCCGTGGCAGAGGAAGTGCTTACTCTTGTACTCCTGTTGCATGGCTCCAAAGGGAGGAGGCTTATAATTAAAGGTCATTTGGTGTAAAATCAACATAGCCCCCTGACATGACCCACACAGATTTTCTGGTCCATTAACCTCATTTTCAAAACACATTTCAAATTTATGTCCTGCATAGATTTAAGGACATGGTTCATTGCTCATTTTAGAATACATTTTCAAAACCATAAAACACTTATACACTCACTTACAGTTGGTCTTTAACAGTCTTTAACCACTCACCTTGGACTGGGTTGATTCACTAAATAGCTCTCAGCATGAAACTGGAGTGTCTCACAAGAGGTCTCTCTCAGAGAAAGAAAGAGTGAGGAAATAAGCTGCAACGTTCAAAACTTCAGTATAATTACCTATATTACGCAACAGACCTGGGAATATGCCTCAATGTGCATGATGAATTGCCTCCCAAATGGCACCCTATTCCCTATATAGCACACTATTTTCGATCAGGGCCCATAGGTAATAGGGTGCCATTTGGGACGAAGATATCATCTATTCTCCTTCTTGTCTTTCTTCGCTCTAAGCGCCCTCATCATCATCCCTCTAGTCTCACATGCAGTTACATAAAGCCAGAGATAGAGAGAGAGAGGATTTAACTGAGCAGAGAGAGAGGGGTTTAAACTGAGCAGAGATAGAGGGTTTAAACTGAGCAGAGAGAGAGAGTTTAAACTGAGCAGAGATAGAGGGTTTAAACTGAGCAGAGAGAGAGAGGTTTAACTGAGCAGAGAGGGGGGGGTTTAAACTGAGCAAAGAGAGCGAGAGAGAGGTTTAAAATGAGCAGAGAGAGAGGGGGGGGTTTAAAATGAGCAGAGAGAGAGGGGGTTTAAACTGAGCAGAGAGAGAGGGGTTTAAACTGAGCAGAGAGAGGGGGGGGTTTAAAATGAGCAGAGAGAGAGGGGGTTTAAACTGAGCAGAGAGAGAGAGGTTTAAAATGAGCAGAGAGAGAGGGGGGGGTTTAAAATGAGCAGAGAGAGAGGGGGTTTAAACTGAGCAGAGAGAGAGGGGTTTAAACTGAGCAGAGAGAGGGGGGGGTTTAAAATGAGCAGAGAGAGAGGGGGTTTAAACTGAGCAGAGAGAGAGGGGTTTAAACTGAGCAGAGAGAGGGGGGGTTAAACTGTGAAAAGAGATAGAGGGGGGGGGTAGGCTGAGCAGAGAGACTGGGGATTTAAACTGAGTATAGGGCAGAGAGAGGTTTAAACTAAACAGAGAGCGATGACAAACATGAAGGGGGAGAGGGGGGTTTAAACTGAGCAGAGAGAGATTGATTTGACTGAGCAGAGAGTGAGAGAGAGGTTTAAACTGAGCAGAGAGAGGGAGAGGGGGGGGGGTTTAAACTGAGCAGAGAGAGATTGATTTGACTGAGCAGAGAGTGAGAGAGAGGTTTAAACTGAGCAGAGAGAGGGGGGGTTTAAACTGAGCAGAGAGAGAGAGGGGGGTTTAAACTGAGCAGAGAGATTGGGTTTTAAACTGAGCAGAGAGAGAGAGAGTTTAAACTGAGCAGAGAGAGGGAGGGGGGGGTTTAAACTGAGCAGAGAGAGGGGGGGTTTTAAACTGAGCAGAGAGAGGGAAAGGGGTTTAAACTGAGCAGAGAGGGGGGGGGGGGTTTAAACTGAGCAGGGGTGATTTAAACTGAGCAGAGAGAGGGAGGGGGGGGTTTAAACTGAGCAGAGAGAGAGAGGTTTAAAATGAGCAGAGAGAGAGAGGTTTAAACTGAACAGAGAGAGAGAGGTTTAAACTGAGGGCAGAGAGGGGTTTAAACTAAACACAGAGCGATGACAAACATGAAGAGCTCCTACTGTGACATCACCTTCTGGCAGAGCTGAGACAAAGCGCTAGGAGCATTAGATGTCAGTTTAAGCTGATTGTGCAGTGATGCAAACCCCACAGGAGACATTTCCTGTGACTGTTTTGGCAGTTGATGCTAAAACACAATCCAACACCTGTCTCCAAACATTTTCCCTCCCCACTCTCTCTTATAGGCCTTCTTTGGGAGCAAAACAATGACTTGTGTGTGAATAGCTCTATAAACTCCCAAAGACGGTATCAGAAAGGGGATCATGGATTACTTTAATTATATTCTTTAAATCAGTTATGTTAAAAATGGTCAAACCTTTACTTAAAGAGTAATGTTTAATTATTCTACTGTGATACTGTACATATATATGCCTGTACATGTCTTAATAAGCATGTAATGAATGATTTTGTCACGTGTTTTGTCAAAAACTACTAGATAATGACTACTGTATGCAAAACAAATATTATTTGGCACCATCTTGTGGTCAGTTTCCTAAACAAACTACAGTTAAGCATTGTAAGTATATTGATCCCTGTTCTCTCTCTGTCTATTCTCAGATCCCCTTGGAAGCATTCCGACGACCAGGCCCAACCAGGATCCCCAAACCTAAAGCCTACAGTACAAAAGGGACAAAGAGCGCGGTCAATCCAGGGCAGAGCAATAAAGGACAGCCCCAGACAGCTCTCTCCTCAGAGAAGGCGCTGCAGGGTACTCAGAGTGCAGCCAACAACCTAAATATGGTCAACCGCCCCACTAGAATATAACCTCACATTATGATCTCAGTTATGATGTATTCCTGTTGCTACAAAGACTTCCGCTTTTTGTGTGCCTCTGTATTGATAATGAAACACCAAAATAGGAAGTCTAGTAGGCCTAGGTTGCCTAGCGTGTTTCACAAAGAAAAGTTCAATGATCTGTCTGTGTGAGCATTAATTGCAGTAACTGATAAATTATAAATTATATATATATATATATATATATATATATATATATATATATATATATATATATATATATATATACACACCTGGGGCCAAAATTTTTGAATATTACTAATTCAAGGGTTTTTCTTTATTTGCACTATGTTTTACATTGTAGAATAAAAGTGAAGACATCGAGACTATGACATAACACATATGGAATCATGTAGTAACCAAAAAAGTGTTAAACAAATGAAAAAATATGTTATATTTGAGATTCTTCAAAGTAGCCAACCTTTGCCTTGATGACAGCTTTGCACACTCATGGCATTCTCTCAACCATGTTCATGAGGACCGCCACGGGAATGGAAGACCCAGAAATACCTCTGCTGCAGAGGATAGGTACATTAGAGTTACCAGCCTCAGATTGCATCCCAAATAAATGCTTCACAGAGTTCAAGTAACAGACACATCTCAACATCAACTGTTCAGAGGAGACTGTGTGAATCAGGCCTTCATGGTCGAATTGCTGCAAAGAAACCACTACTAAAGGACACCAATAAGTAGAAGAGACTTATTGGACATTAGACCGGTGGAAATGTGTTCTTTGGTCTGGAGTCCAAATTTGAGATTTTTGGTTCCAACCTCAACCAAATTTAGAAGGTTTGGGATGAGTTCAACCGCAGTGAAGGAAAAGCAACCAGCAAGTGCTCAGCATATGTGGTAACTCCTTCAAGACTGATGGAAAAGCATTCCAGGTGAAGCTGGTTGAGAGAATGCCAAGAGTGTGCAAAGCTGTCATCAAGGCAAAGGGTGGCTATTTGAAGAATCTCAAATATAAAATATATTTTCGTTTGTTTAACACATGATTCCATATGTGTTATGTCATAGATTTGATGTCTACACTTTTATTCTACAATGTAAAAAAAAAAGTGCAAATAAAGAAAAACCCTTGAATGAGTAATATTCCAAACTTTTGGCCCCCAGTGTATATATACAGTATATAGGCTACTGTTAAATGCTAATATCATTAAAATCTGAATGTATATTATCCCCTTGAAGCATTAACTGTATTGTTATTTTAATGTGGTAGACCTATCTCATTTATATCCACTACTTAATTCTTCTAATTCTAGGAATGGCAACAACAAAAAGGAACGCTTTTAAAAGTGGCAATAATGTACATACATGTGTATTATTGGTATTTTATGTTGAACGTGACCTCCTCAGTGATGATCTCTGAAATGTAATGATCAGCCTATTATTTGGTTATCAATAAATATTGTTTTTATACCTACATGTACATGTACATTCTATTTTATATATAAGAAGCCCAGATTGCTCTTGCCTGAAATATGGGACATAAAATAAAATAAAACACCAAATCTGCTGGGAATATGAATAGTGAAAGCTAATAATTGTGTATTTGACGAGATCTTTATTTGGCAATTCTCACAGTATTCCATCACAGTATTTTATCACTGTGTACATGCAGGCCTACCTGTATTTCAAAGGCTCTCATAATGGTTTGATTCAAAATTACATCCTCTAGTTGCAATGTACGCACCTATTTCGACGATGACCAATCATGTTGATGGGTCAATCAGGTGATCAGAAAACCACACCTGCTTGGTTCATTCTTTGCGAGAGATGCAGATTATCTGTGAAGCCTCCAACTTGTTATATGAGGTACTCCAAAATCATGCCCGGGTGAGACAGATGGGGTTCCAGATTAGTTTTGCTTGGGTCCCAGTAGGGGTGGAAGGGAATGAGGAAGTAAATGTCCTAGCTAAACAGGCCCTTAGGAGAGAGGAGGTGGATGTGCAGGTGCCGATGAGCAAGGAAGAGGCTTAAGGTAATTCTATGGACAATGGTTGTGCAGAGATGGCAGGAGCAGTGGAACAGTGACACTAAGGGCAGACATCTATTCCAAGTACAGAGGAAAGTTGAAGAGGGTAGGACGGCAGGAAGAGATAGAAGAGAGGAGTACATCTGTACAAGGCAAAGGGTGAATAAGGTTGGATAAGACATTAACTGTGATAAGAAAGCGTACAACAGGAAGGGGTTCTGACTATAGGTAGTACAGCTACGACCAGACTTTTTTAACAGGTTAGGAGAATTTACGCCACAGGTTAGGATAATTAACATGGCAGGTTAGGAAACTTAGGTTAAGGTTAGAAAAAGGGTAAGGTTTAGCTAAAATGCTGCTAACCTGCTACAAAAAGTCACTTCCGGTCAGAGCTGTACTCCCTCTAGTCACAACCACAGGAAGGTGTGATGACTGCCAGGAAACAGAGACAGTGAAGCATGCACTGATACAGCATGGGCAGTATGAGAGGGAAATAGAGAGGCTGAGATCCAGTATGAGGGAAAAGGGGTTACAGGAATTGAGTTTAAATAGCATACTGGGTAGAACATCATTAGATACAGTCTAAAATATATTTGTTAATCTTTTTTAAGAGAAAGGGGGCTGGCAGGTAGGATTTAGTTCCTCCATCTCGGGCCAGCACGCCCCTTACAAAAAAAGATTGCAGTTTTGATTGCAGTAAAAGTGATGTAACTGCAGTCGACTGTGCTGCAAAATTACTGCAGCAAAAATGTTTTGTCATTTTATACCCAGTATTTGCTGCATACTGCAGTTATAATGCACTGACTGCAATCTTTTTTCGTAAGGGTCCAGTACAGTAGGTGGCGGTAATGCTCCATAACGTTAGATGCCAACCTCCGAAAAACCCCACAGAATAAGATGTTTTACTTTGTAGCAATGACTATTACCATAATAAATGTGTGGTCATTTGTTTGCTACTTGGCATCTGAATGTTATTAAAAGAAAGTGCATCAATGGTCACCCACAGCTTGCTAGCTAACACAACCGAACTGGTCAAATGTTTGCAAGGGCTATGTCTTTGTGCTATAAAGTAGCTAACTAATTATCCTCACATCCAAAAATTGCAGGTATGTCTGACTTCAACCACTTCACAAATGGCTATATAAATCATATTTCACAGCAGTACATGTGTCCGCCTACTGTATTTAAGCGGCAATGTTGTTTGCGCAATTCAAGATCCAGTTCTCCAATAAAAATCCACGCGCCTGTTTCGACATTGACCAATCAGGTTCATGGATAATGAAACCACGCCCGCGCGGTAAGTTCTTGCGGCAGTATTTTGTCATACATTCGCGGGAGAAAAGGTTTACAAAGTTTTGTCAGCAAACGTGCATAGCACCCACTGTCAACGACTATTTAATTTTATGGCATTTATTTGAGTTACTTGGCAGGCGGTAGCTGCGTGTTATTAGTACAACCGGTTTGTTGGCTGCACACTACTAGACAGAATCCTAGCTAGCTAGACAGCTAACGTTAACAACATAACTGGCAAACTTTTTGCAAGAGGTCTGTCGTTTTGATCCAAAGTATCTAATATGGCAACAATTTGTCACTCAAGACGTGCCCTGGTGGAAATCCCAGCTCCACAGCCGAAAATTGCAGGTACGTCTGACTTCAACAACTTCACAAAGTAGGTAGCTGGCTAGCCAAGCTAAATGTCCCTCCACTGCATCATCATAACAGCAGTCCTTGGTCGACTAAGCGCGCGCCAGGAACAAATGTGGCTAACTAGCTAGCTAAGTAACGGCTACTTTATATGTTTCTAAATATTTTCATCATAACTATATAGTCAGCCTGTAAGATCCACTTAAACACTAAGTCTGAACAAACAAATCCTGTCATTTTCCTAATACATAGTGAAAATACGTCAATTGAACTTGTGTGGTCAACTAGCTAGTTAGCCAGTTTTGTTTTAGCAAATGCATTGACACAACATGGTACCTATTGTTAGCCTTTGCTAACAACTATTTACCTAGTTATAACTTAGCTGATATTGGACATTTAGCTAAGCAACAAAGTGAGACTGACTGTGGGTGAGCTGTTTGTCATTTTGTTTGTAGTTATTAAATTCAGCAAGACGTGGCTATTTTGTTTATGCAAGAACCAAGACATTGTATATACTTTGCTATCTAGTAACAACAACTAGAATCATTTTGTAAATGGGTTAACTATTATCCTTTAGTAGTCACAAACGCACTCTAAAGTTATGCCAAATGTTTTTTGCAGCTCGTATACGAAGGTCCTACCTGGAGGTTCTAAGTTCACGCATGGCTCCATTGTCAACCACCTCTAGAGGCAGAAACCTTACCAGCAACTCAAAACGTGGGCATTCATGTTAGTAAGCAAATTAAATTGATCATGTCACTCAGTTTCTAGTCTTATAATAGTTGGCTTGTGACTGACACAGTGGTGTGTGTTTTGCAGTGGACCCAGACGTATACAGAACTTGGAGTAGTCGGAGTGAGAGAATGGAAGACAGCCAAACGCCCCTGTCCAACCAGCAGCTTGTGCAGCTCATAAGATCTCTCATCCTAGTAGAACAGGGGCAGAGGCAGGAGCCCACCGCCCTCACTACAGACCTGAAGCTGTTACAGGACGACTTGCACCTGAAGAAGGCCAATGTCTACAGATCTATACCGTACTCACGCCTGGGGTCCAACAGAGACGCACACTGTTACAGAAAGGCATATCCACACCTGGTGGTGTTTAAAGTGAGTATCAACATTTGTTGTATGCTCTTTAAGTTGTCCTTATGTGAATGCAACTCGGGTAATTTACCTGAAATTGCATCTCCTTGCAGTAAATAACATACATATTTTCAAGACTTACACTCTAACTTGATTCAAGCTGATTGTGTGTGACTTAAGTGCTTTCCAAGATTGTTGAATAGCTAGAAATTCTTTGAAAATCTCCTGCCGAAGTGCTGGACTTTTGATAAACTGGGTTGTCATGGTGATTGGTATGAAGCTGCATCACCTGCTATGTGTCTGAACGAACCTTGTCCTTTTCCTCCTCCCAGGTTTCCTGCCAGGAGTGGGGCCAACTGCTGCTGCAGAACGAGGAGTGGGAGTCTGCTCTGGAGCACGCCCTAGTGGCGTGGAGGTACACCAGCGAGCTGCCACAGTGGGACACCAGCAGCCACAACTCGGTGAGGGAACAATGTTACAGCATGCTGGCAGCACACTGCGTCACAGCTCTACAGCACTACTGCCCAGAGCCCAGCAAAGCCATAGAGCTGCACAGGAGGTAAGAGTCCGCCTTTCTTTGGAACATTTTCACTGGTCATAGGTGTTCTGATTGAATTGTTAACTGTATTGGGTAAAAAAAAATCTGAAAATAAATATGCTCTAAATCACTTTGGCTATGCATGGAGGTGGGTTCTGGTTGTCTTTCAATCGTATCATCACTCTACTCTAAAGTCTTCAGCTCTTGTTATAGCGAACTTGCAGCATTGTATCACCTGATACCTGCCCACAAAGTTTCCCACACCAGTGAGTCTGTGACAGATGCGGCTCAGGGCTCTACAGTGCAGCCATTTTACTTGCATATGCCCCTGGAATTCTAATTTAGAACCACAAGTGTGCCTGGAAACATTAAGGATTCTAGCTTTATTACCTCAAATATTTTATTGTTGTACTCCTACATTTCATTACTTCTTAACACTTATTAACCATCATTTAGTCACATTACTTTAATTAAATAGGCCAGTTGTTGTGGCATTTTGTTTTATTTGATGACTTGTTTTCATTCCAAGTCATCTCATCTCTATAGAGCTGCTGTCTGACAAAATCACTATTTTACTAGTTCTTCAAAGTTAGAATTCTGAATACCATTTTTAGATTGAGATGCCTGCCGAAGCAACTGCTCTCTATCCCACATTCTTCTCTCCATGTCTGCCCCACACTAACCTAAAGTAGCAGGTGTAAAAGAAACACAGACTGGGAAAGTAGGCCCAAAATGGATTATGGTCATTGTAGTTAATTACCAGGATTTCTGTGCTAAACTATGTAGAACAGTGGGCACTCCTAAAAAAAAAAAGCATAACCCTACACGTAGTGGCATTTAAATGGGTTTTCTATTTGATACGGCCAGTAAGTCTCGTATTTGTCTGTTAAATTAAAATATGTTCAGACATTTGTCCGGCACTTTTTTCTAATGGAAACACTGTTTTCTACAGTTATTTTGTGGGAGGAGAAGGTCGGGCCTTTTCTTTCTTTTATATATATTTTATATTCTTCTTCTCCACTCCAATTTCAAGATATCTAATTGGTAGTTAGTCTTGTCCCATCGCTGCAACTCCCATATGGACTCGGGAGAGGCGACGGTCAAGAGCCGTGCGTCCTCCGAAACACGGCCCCGCCAAGCCGCACTGCTTCTTAACACAATGCCCGCTTAACCCGGAAGCCAGCCGCACACCTGGCGACCGTGTCAGCGTGCATGCGCCCGGCCCACCACAGGAGTCGCTAGAGCGCGATGGGACAAGGACATCCCGGCCGGCCAAACCCTCCCCTAACCCGGACAACCCTGGGCTAATTGTGCATCGCCTCATGGGTCTCCCGGCTGCAAGACAGCCTGGAATCGAACCAGGATTGCAAAGCATAGCCTTAGACCGTTGCGCCACTCGGGAGGCCCGCCGGTCAGGCCTCTTCTAACTGTGAAAAGATGGATCAATGGGAATAGTGCTCCTTTCAACTCATCTTTTCTATAACTCTTTCCTTCAGGTTTAAAATGGCACAGCTGCACAGTCAGCTGATCTCTCCTTGTATTCAGGAGCTGGAGAGGAGCCTCGGAGAAGCACAGGTTTGTTCCGTGAACACACGCTGAAATGGCCAACACTAAGATCAGCTGACAACAACCAGCACTGCTTCCAAGTCTATGGGGTTGCACTATTGAACAGTATCAGTGGTTGCCATTCAACTAACTATATGGTATCCTTGCCGTACGCTATTCCACCTTGCCTACAGTATTCCACCTTGCCTACAGTATTCCACCTTGCCTACAGTATTCCCCCTTGCCGTACGCTATTCCACCTTGCCTACAGTATTCCACCTTGCCTACAGTATTCCACCTTGCCTACAGTATTCCACCTTGCCTACAGTATTCCACCTTGCCTACAGTATTCCCCCAGAGTAAATACAAGAGAAAGCTTTGATGGATTTTGGTAAGCTGTTTTTTAAATATAAATTTAATTTAAATTGTTTTGTCAAATGTGTTTATTGCTATTGAATGTTATCATAAGGAAATTATGAAATGGTCTTTAAAATGTTAATTGCTGTCATAGGGAAATTATGAACGGGCCTTTTTTCAATATGTTTTAAATGAGGGGGGGTGCTTTTTTTTTTGTATGTGTTGAAAGTCTACCACGATACTTGAAACTGCTGCCTTTTTTCAACTTTGCTGAATGCTACCTGTTATGTAAATATGTCTGTCTAAAATAACTGTTTTGCACTGTTATTTTCTTCATCCTGGGAACTTGACATTTTGATAAAATAGAATCTAATTTAATAAAATTCTACTTTGTTTTTCAATATTTTGTTTAATTTCTGGTTATTTTGTTTAATCTGAAACGCATGACACTGATTACTTTGAGACATTGGAAACCTGCTTTGTGACTGAATTAATTCACTGACTCTCGCCTTGCATTTTGTTGTTGTATTTTATCCCCAATTTCTTGTCTCATTGCTGCAACTCCCCAACAGGCTCGGGAGGCGAAGGTCGAGTCATGCGTCCTCCAAAACATGACCTGTGTCTGAGGAAACACTGTTCATCTGACAACCGTGGTCAGCCTGCAGGCGCCCGGCACGTCACATCACTAGAGCGCGATGAACTAAGTAAAACCCTCCCCTAACCCGGGACTCCCGATCCAGGCTGGTTGAGTTACAGCCCGCGATGCAGTGCCTTAGACCGCTGCGCCTCTTGGGAGGCCCTCTCCCTTTTGCCTCGTTCAGTGCAATCATGTGAGAAGAATTCCATTTTCTTGTTGTTTAGACTCTGACTGACTTGTTGTCTGTGACAGCTACATCAACACAGGGGCGGCAGGTAGCCTAGCGGTTAGAGCGTTGGGCCAGTAACCAAAAGGTTGCTGTTTCGAATACCCGAGCCGAAAAGCTGAAAAACCTGTTGTCCTTGAGCAAGGCACTTAACCCTAATTTGCTCCAGGGGCTGACCCTGTAGGTAGGCTGCCATTGTAAATAAGACTTTGTTCTTAACTGACTTGCCTAGTTAAAATAAAATCAACGTTCCCTTTAGAGATGTTACTTCTCAATAGAAGTGGAACAATGTCATGAATAGAACTGACATGATTCCTCTGTCTGCACGTCACAGGGACATCTTTTGTAATTAACATATATTTCCATAGGCTCGGGAGGCGAAGGTCGAGCCTATGTAACTCTTATATTTCCATCAGAATGTTCCTCAACATTTTGTCCTGAACACTGCAGTAGTTGGTTGTCCTGTACTCCGTGAAGGTGTCTGAATGTCCTGTCCACTGTGCCACCACTGTGTGGAGCCCATGCTACATGATTTATTCCCAGCACCAGCCTCTGTATAAACCCAGCACTCTCTCTCACTGGCATTCAGAAAAACCCAATGGTTACCGCTGAACCAACGAGCAGAACGAAATCTAGCCTTGCCTGCTAATTCATTTACACTGTTACATGAAAAGCCTCATCACCAGATGTGTGGCAGTACAGGCAGTTCTATCAGTAACATGAATTTATTTAAGAGAAATCTGAATGAAGATGACACTATCCCTCAGCAGATGAAGCCTTGTGTTCACACACTCAAACACTGTTATTAGCCAACCTCGCAGGAAACAGGAAGGTGTTGCCATCTCTGCTGTGTGTTATCAGTGTCCTTGTCAACTGCTCTATCAGAACGCTCTCATTTCCTCCACGTCGTCCATAAGTGTCTTAAAACGATCCTAGCTGTCCTAAATCCTTGCTTCCTCAGTCCTTATTTCCTCAAAGCTCTGGGGGAGAGGAGGTCTGAGGAGCCTCCACATTTGCTTTGAAAAGAATATTGAGGTAAGGATGGAGGAAGCAAAGATTTGAGGGCTAGTGTTTTCAGACACAACCCAAGTACTCCGCAACATTGCTGCTATTTCACTTCCACTATGTATTCCTTCACGATTTCATTCCATCACGTCCATCTCACAGCATGTCTCTCTGTTAAAGTCTAGAGAGAGTGTTTAAACCAAGAAATAAAAGGATGTTTTTTTTAATGTCCGAATTCAGGTTATAAGAAGAAAATAATGACATCGGGGATGAGCATGGAGGGCATTTTCTTCCTGAATTCCCTCTTATGAATCAGTTTGTCAGGCAATCATGTGGAGATTGCTATTTGACCATTGTTAACCGCCTTAATCACAATACCCTCCTCCTAACAGAACATTTCAGTTGAACTCTAATTGGCGTTCCCAGTGAGACAGCCATGTGCTGGATGTTATATGGAGCTGAGATGGGAGTTAATGCTGTCAGTGATGGGAGGAAAGAGAGAGGGTGATCTTCAATGCATACCGCACACTGGTGATACAGAAAAATGTAAATTTCCTGTCTGGGAGTTTAATTGTAACTGGCCATCTACTGAAAAATGTAATCTTACTACATAATTTGTTTACTCCTGTCAGTAAGTAAAATGAACAATGAGTAGATAAAAGGTGTAAAGGCATTATCGCTCTTTTCACATTTAACATTGACCTACGTCTATGAACCATGCACACTCCCGTACCAACCTTCCTTTATGAGAACCAGAGCTGACTGTTGCATTTGGATGTATTGTGAGGGCTATTGTTTCTCTCTGAGTATCCAACCCTCAGGGCCACCTGGGGAGAGAGAACAGGAGACGATCTGACAGCCGTGTTTCCGACTGGAAAGCAAAACGAAAGCAGAATAACCTTGTAAAAAAATATCCAACTTGTAATTAATAACTTTGTGCATATTTAATTCCTTCTATATTCATGAGCACCTGCTTATTTGACCTGGGGAGCAAACAGAATGAGACTGCGTGTTAAACATCAAAACTATTTTGGAGTGCTTTGGAGCTTGAACGTTGGGTTTGGAGCTCAGACCATTTGCCTTCATGATATTTTTTGTTGCTTTATTGTCTTGTTTTTTTTCCATAAAAAAAATTAAGACATTCTATCATTAACTGCCCATGCAGTTCTTTTCAGAAACGGATCCCTGTTGAGTAATAACACCCACTCTGAGAGGTAGAGATGGTTTCATTATGGGGACATTCTCAGTCCTCTCACTTTCATCCCTCTGTGGAGGGTGTGCCGGCCGGTTGAAATAACACGGCAGTCTGCCCTCTAGGCAGGTCTGCTGACCTGAGTCTTCCTAGGGTATTGTGTCATTAGACAGTCTCATTTCAGCTCTGGCAGCTTAGCAGCAGGATCACTGATGCTGTTTTCATGGCTGACTGGGGACAGTGCTTTTGGCGAGTATGTGTCCTCACATTGCCTCTCTCCAGGAGAGTGGCCCATCGAACAAAACACAGTACAGGCAGTATTCCCCTCTCGCTCTCCGTCTCTCTCTCTCTCTCTCTCACACACACTCAAGAGCTGAGTGACAACGCTCCTTAGAAAGATTTGTGTTGAATGATCTAGAAATCAACACTTGCATGTTAAAGCCTTTTCACAGATGTTTTTTTGACTGTTTCGAAACTATGTTATTAGTTATTCGTTTTGTAGTTAGGTGCTGTAAAATATTGTATTTTAATATAGTGTGATAAGCATGTAATTAGTTCATGCATCAACCCATAATTTCCCCCCCTAGGACTACAATGTCATTACTCTGACTCAAATACGCCAATGCTAGATTCTGATTCAGAGTTCATGGTCTGTATTGAACAATTGAAGCGGTTAAGCAGTTTCCAATACGGTTCCATTTTGTGCTTCTTTTCAATCATCAATGTAGTTTCAATGAAATCGCACCACAAACAGAACACAGTAGAAACGCAATCAGTCAAACTCACTTTGTATTCTCAATAAATCAGAAAGTGCTGTTTCCATTTGAATTGATATCATTGATAGGCATTAAGGATTTCTTCTAGAGTGAAAGGTAAATTACCAACCAGATTTAAAAAATGTAACTTTATTTAACTAGGCAGGTCACTTAAGAACAAATTCTTATTTACAATGACAGCCTACCTACAGCGTCAGCCCCTGGAGCACATTAGGGTTAAGTGCCTTGCTCAAGGACACATCGACTGGTTTTTCACCTTGTTGGCTCAGGGATTCGATCCAGCAACCTTTCAGTGATCCTGCTGCTACTGATCTCCAGTATTCAACGTTTGTCCGTGACATTCATTCCAATTGATTTAGGTTTGGAATAGGGTTAAAACAAAAATTAATTATAGAGTGCCCAGCCCTGGAATTGAACCTGCAATCCTCTGAGACTACTAGATCAGTGGTTCCCAACTCCAGACCTCGTACCCCCAACTGCACACATTTTTTTTGTAGCCCCCAGACAACTCATTGATTCAGATTGTTTAATAGTCACATGTACAGGGTTGCAGGTGTGATTTCAGGGTACAGTGAAAATCTTAGGCTTTGAGCTCCAACATGCAGGACTAAGTGAAATAAAATAATGAAAATGGTAATAAACAAACAACAGAAATATATACACAATAACAACCGTAGCAGTGATGAATAAATACATGTCCATCGGGGTGGAATTAGAGTAAAGACTGTTGAGGGAGTGGGGTGGAGGCAGAGTAAAGACTGTTGAGGGGGAGGGGTGGAGGCAGAGTAAAGACTGTTGAGGGGGTGGGGTGGAGGCAGAGTAAAGACTGTTGAGTGGGTGGGGTGGAGGTAGAGTAAAGACTGTTGAGGGCGTGGGGTGGAGGTAGAGTAAAGACTGTTGAGGGCGTGGGGTGGAGGTAGAGTAAAGACTGTTGAGGGCGTGGGGTGGAGGTAGAGTAAAGACTGTTGAGGGCGTGGGGTGGAGGCAGAGTAAAGACTGTTGAGGGGGTGGAGGCAGAGTAAAGACTGTTGAGGGCGTGGTGTGGAGGCAGAGTAAAGACTGTTGAGTGGGTGGGGTGGAGGTAGAGTAAAGACTGTTGAGGGCGTGGGGTGGAGGCAGAGTAAAGACTGTTGAGGGCGTGGTGTGGAGGCAGAGTAAAGACTGTTGAGTGGGTGGGGTGGAGGTAGAGTAAAGACTGTTGAGGGCGTGGGGTGGAGGTAGAGTAAAGACTGTTGAGGGCGTGGGGTGGAGGTAGAGTTAAGACTGTTGAGGGCGTGGGGTGGCAGGACCATAAAGGGAGCAGCAGTAAGACTATTGAGCGAAATAAAAACAATGCATTTCCCGATGTCCCGGTGACCTGGACAAACGTTGAATACTGAAGTCGATCTGGTGTGACCTGGCTGAAATTACTGTCCATTAGGGGCAACGTGAGCGCCTATTACCATCTTGTACAATGGTTCCCAACTCCAGTACTCATGTTCCCCCAACAGTACACATTTCTGCACAGGAAATTGCTGATCAAGCTGAAAGCAGAATGCTAGCTAGCTATAGCTGTCCAAAGTAACTGCTGTAAAATTACACAGTAGGGTTGTTGAGCCGATGATTAGGGATAATTATCCACTGGTGAACATTCTCTAAGGTGGGAGAACTCTTTTTCAGAGGTTACCAGCATAATGCCCAAAAATGCAGGGCTGGAGTTGAACTGCAGTGTCTGAGTATGGCTGACGTGGCGTTTTCAATCTATACCATACTTGGTGAGGTAAGGCCAGTAAAACATGTGCAGTAATAACTCCCCACTAAGCATTTTATCTAGTTCTGGGACTTTGGAAATGGTTAAACTACTTGCTGAAATTTAGCTGAGCTCCAAATAGATATACTGTATATATTTGTATTAACTAACCACCATTAAATCATTTGATGAATGGAACAAAAAACACAGAACATGTTTTTATTTATTAATGAAATAGAGCAAAACTCACTCTCAAATTCCCCATGAAGCCATATATATCACTGGAAGTAACTTTGACTGACAGCTCAGGTTGTGTAGCGCCAGTGGCACCCATGCATGCAGTTTCAACTTGCTCTCTACAGTCAGTATGATACTAGTTTGCCAGGAACATCAAGTGTGAGCACTTCCCTCCCCAGTCAGACCCAAAATCCACCGTTTCTTCTCATCCAGATAGGAAGTCGTTACCGAGGCGCTCACCTTTTCACAGATGGCCATTTAACACATCACTGGCAACCGCAAATTAACCAGTCCTGCATGGCGCTATCTCCAGCAGTCTTGCATTGCACAAACTGTTACTTAGGAGAAGGAAAGGTGTACTTACTCAGTCTCACCCAACCGCAGTGGCAGAGAAATAAACCCTCATTCTATACTACTGCCCTGGGCCAAGATGGAGGATTGTGATTTAGCCTGTACAACATGGCATAGTTGGATTGCTTTCTCACTTCTTGAAGCTTTTATGTAGTAACCGACAGCATAGATATATAACAGCATAGATATAGAACAGCATAGATATAAAACTGCATAGATATATAACAGTATACATATAGAACAGCATAGATAGAGAACACTGATGTATTGTCTATTAGAGACTGTGCTAGGCTCCAGTGTCTACAGTCTCAGTAGGTCTTGGTGGTGGTGTCTGTATACATTCTCTATGCTATTCAGTCCAAACGTGTTATTGTCATATTTGCACTGTCAAGTTGCACCAATGCCTCGTGGTGCGAATGGGGATTTCAATGGCGATAAAAAAAGATGAAGCCTGAGTCTGACAAGTTAGAAATGAGAAAGTGACTGTGACCAAAGCCCTGGAGACAGACTGACAGACAGAGTCGCTGTGTTTCAGTCGTAAGATTTAGTTAACTCTCCGTCTACGTTGTAACCGTGGCATGGAACTCCTCTCTCCCTCTCTAGCCTACTATCAGAACCGACAAAAGAATCAGGGAAGAATCTGACTTTACCTTGAGGATATTACATAATATCACCATCCAGTGCTGACTGAATGATACAGGCAAGTGTGAAGATTCTAGCTTAGTGATTTGGGTGGGTGGAGGAGAGCAGTATGAGGTTCTAGCTTAGTGATTTGGGTGGGTGGAGGAGAGCAGTATGAGGTTCTAGCTTAGTGATTTGGGTGGGTGGAGGAGAGTAGTATGAGGTTCTAGCTTAGTGATTTGGGTGGGTGGAGGAGAGTAGTATGAGGTTCTAGCTTAGTAATTTGGGTGGGTGGAGGAGAGTAGTATGAGGTTCTAGCTTAGTGATTTGGGTGGGTGGAGGAGAGTAGTATGAGATTAGGATAATCGTTCTCTCTCTGTTGGACAATCATTTGTGCTTCCTGTATTTTTCCATTTAGCTTATAAAGCCTTGAGATCTCCTTTGGTGTGTGTGTGTGTGTGTGTGTGTGTGTGTGTGTGTGTGTGTGTGTCTGTGTGTGTCTGTGTCTGTGTCTGTGTCTGTGTCTGTGTCTGTGTCTGTGTCTGTGTCTGTGTCTGTGTCTGTGTCTGTGTGTGTGTGTGTGTGTGTGTGTGTGTGTGTGTGTGTGTGTGGTGAAGTTGTGCATGACAAATGAGTGTGAGGAGGAGGGTTTCTGGCAAGGCCAAGTTTCTAAATCACAAGCAGCTCTGCACGGGACCTCCCCAGTCGCCATGCCACAGTAACATGTCTGTCCTGTCTGTCGCCTCCACAGATGGAAGGCAGTAGCGGCAGTGCCCAGAGGAAGAAGATCAACTGTCAGATAAACGGAGAGGTACAGGGTCCTCTGGCAGATCAGTGCCTACTCCTGAGAAGAGGGAGAGGGAAAAGAGAGAGGGAGAGAGAGGGGTCTGGCATCTGATTATCTATCTGTGTTGATGCCATCAGGAGGATAACATGAATACAAGCCAAACAATCAGTAATGTCTGGCAGTCAGTCTTTCTTCCCAGCGTTTACTCTTAACACACAAGTATGTTTTGTTTTATCGTGGGGAGTAAGGCAACGCTAGCTGCTCATCTGTGACACGGCTCTGACATGAGTGTGTGTCATTTTTCAACAAATCAAGCTCAGACAGCTTAATGTGATGACGGGGATATTAGATAGCATGCTAATTCATGTCAACTGTGGAAATTAGCAAATGTCTATCAAAAAGAAAGTT
This sequence comes from Thymallus thymallus, assembly GCA_023634145.1. Classification (NCBI taxonomy): domain Eukaryota; kingdom Metazoa; phylum Chordata; class Actinopteri; order Salmoniformes; family Salmonidae; genus Thymallus; species Thymallus thymallus. Next base: position 18,696,152 of record CM042419.1, read on the forward strand.
AGAAGACCAATTTAATTTAAGTTATACCCTTAGGTATTTAACATGAAGGTCTTCTGCACTGCTAGTGCACTTTAGTTAGTGCTGTGAAGAACTGAATGCACTGAGGATTTCCTGTGGATAAGAGTGTACTCTTAGATATATTGAGATGTTTACAAGGATGTGCATGAGATTGTACACTTTCATTTTATTTAGAGCATCTGGTTTCTGTTTTTCTGTTTTCTGGCTTTCTGAATGTAACATGCAGTGTAATTATAGACTGGGTATAATTAGACTTGACATACTGTAGCTTGCTGTCTGATGTCATGAGTATAGCACATTTTATATCATTAGTCTATAAAGGCTGGTTGGGTTCAGAAGAATACCTTTTAGAAGTGCTTTTTCAGGGATTTTTTCTTCTCATCCACAGAGGTAGATTTATGAGAACATCACGTTGAGTGTGCACGTGCACTGCCTCCCGTACTGCAGGCTATGTTTTGTGTGTGTGAGTCCGTGTGCGCGCGCAGGCCTCTGCCGCATGTTGACAACAAACACCAGAGATGTACAGTCAGCCCAGCTCAGGCATCTGATCAGGACAGATAGGACCCATCTGTGGTACCAAACTACAGCAGAATAGCACGTCTCCTCCAGCCATCCCATCTAGTAGTGGGGGATGTGCATGTTGCCATATGGGTAATCTCAGTTAACCCAGAATTGTTCTTTTTTTTTAACCTTTATTTAACTAAGCAAGTCAGTTAAGAACAAATTCTTATTTACAATGACGGCCTACAGGGGTCAAACACGGACGACGCTGGGCCAATTGTGCGCCGCCCTATGGGACTCCCAATCATATCCGGTTGTGATACAGTCTGGATTCAAACCAGGTTGTCCGTAGTGACGCCTCTAGCACTGAGATGCAGTGTCTTAGACCACTATGCCACTTGGGAGCCAAACTAGAGTTTTGCGTAATTGGTCAGATGCTCGATTAAGTTCTGGGTCCATACATGTTAAGAGAAGAGATAGAATGAAGATTGGAACCGGAACCAGGAGCTCCACGCTCTCTCTTTGCAAGTTAAGTTTTTGTCTTGTGCTGGGTTTACTTTCGCCAGGCTACATATGCTTACTTTGATTGAGATTTTAAACCGATTAAGATAAACAGATTATGGTGTTTACATGACTATTGTACATGGTTGGGGAGTAACGGTTTAGGTGTATCCGTTTTTTGTAAGGGATTACAAAAAATGGGTAACTGTAATCTGTTACATTACAAGCAAAAATATTGTAATCAGATTACAGATACTTTTTAAAAACTAGATGACTTTTAAATTCGTAAAAGGATGTTTGCGTGAAAAAAATCTTTGACACCTCTGTTTTCGCAATGACATTCAAATCAGCATTGAAAAAAGGCGCAAATTTAAATTGAGCGAGTCTGACCACAAGTCAGAGACCACTATGATGACACACCAAATGTGTTTGATGGATCGCGGGAAAAGAGCAGGAATAGGCTTTTGTAGGCTACGGTCCAAGCTATGTCTTCCAATGGTGCGACTGCTGTCGGCATCCAAATAATATCAAATTTGAATAAACGCTTAGAGTGAAGGATGACGGCGATATGGATATTACCTCTTATAGATCTACAGTACATAGCGCGTTGATGTGAATCACACTGCTGCTCTCTCATTTAGCTATTTGCGCCTTACGGATTGTGTTTGTTGCGGATGACTGTTCACAAATCTAAATGTGTATTTGAACCCAATAATGGTTGAATTCAAGAAGTTTAAGCTGCCTATCAGTCATTGTTTTTGAAATCAGTGGACAGCCAGCTCTTGCAACAGCTGCATATATAGTGCGGATCCAAGCCTAGGGAATAAAAGTGTGGCCTTTATTGCTCAAACATTTGATAGACTTAAAGGGGCAATCTGTCATTGCTACATCCGTTTTTTGACTTAACCATTATATATACAGTTCCAGTCAAAAGTTTGGACACACCTACTCATTCAAGGGTTTTTCTTTATTTTTACTATTTTCTATATTGTAAAATAATAGTGAAGACATCAACACTATGAAATAACACATGTAGGAATCATGTAGTAACCAAAAAAGTGTTAAACAAATCCAAATATATTTTAGATTTTAGATTCTTCAAAGTAGCCACCCTTTGCACACTCTTTGCAAAGCATGCCATTTCATGAGTGCAGCATTTATTTTTCAACTCGAATCAATGAGCCCAATCAGTCCTCCATGACAACAAAATCATAAACAACAGTGTAGGGCTGGATAATAAGTCCTTAGTTTTGGGGTCATGCTCAGGTAAAACAATTTGGCTAATCTATGCTTCCGTATTTCCAAGTCCTATTCTTGAAGATCAAGGGGTATAACATTTATTATTGTAAAGATATAATTTAATCGTATTATTATATGAATTAGAAAGGGATGGGTTAGAAGAAGCCTACATAACCAACCCATAAAGTCAAATTTAACATCCATATATGGCCAACTACGTAAACATTAACATTGATTTATCCTGCAACAGATGTCGTTCAATTGGTAACATACATTTTTGCCTCTTAAGGGGAAAGCAGTCTAAAAGTAACGGAAGGTAATCAGATTACGTTACTGATTACAATTTTGAACAGGTAACTTGTAACTGTAACGGATTACATTTAGAAAGTAACCTACCCAACCCTGCTATTATATAATCTGCCTACTGCCATAATCAGTTTAATATCTAATTATTAGTGTACATGTGATACCGTACATACCAGCCTTTGTGTGTCCACTATTTTTATTTCACAGATGGAGGCAGTCTTTTCAGTATGCCCCACGCAACCTGTGCTGATTTAAGGAAGATTTTCAACTAATAGCAAACCAAACAAGGCCTGAGTCGGCTGGTGAATGGACGTGCTTAGCCAGGTAGGTAAAATTACTCCCTAATTCCACATAATCATGCTGGCCCAATTGACAGCTTTTATTGGCTAATGGTATCACTGTTTGATAATCATTCGTTAATTATCGAAATTACATCGTGTTTTTGTTATGCTGATATCGCTAAGGGTAAGGAAGACATTTACGGAGGACATTATATCTAGCATCGACAATGTGCGTCAGGTTTGATGTATTTTTGTATTGAAGAGCAATATGATTTTTATTGGAGGCGAAAAAAGCCACACACATCAGTACCCATTGAAACTCAGTTCCATATCAGAATTTGTGTGCCTAAATAATAAGAGAAAATCCTAGTGTTATTGTCAAAGCATAAACAATTTTCTTTTTTTTGACCAGCTGTACATATTTATAGCAGAAGGAGGAGATGCGCTCTTATTGCCACTGTCAGGCTCATCTCCTTGCCTTGGCAGTATTGTGTGTCAGAAGATGGGATGCCCAATATTCTCACTCCAGAGACATTTCTTTGTGGCCTGTCCAGATAATCCTTCTGGGAAAAAAATAAAAAATACTTATGCTTCGTTCTTTGAGGGGGTGAAAACACACTTCCCAGAAGAAAATATTTTCTCAATCTACAGTATTCTCCCGGCTCCTGCTTGTATGTTTGCCGTGCACTGTCTGATAGACAGCGATGGAAGGGAATTCGATATATTCAATTTGAAATTCAAAGATTAAACTTGAAACTGACTATCTCAGTAAGAGTACAAACGTCATATGGATTGAAGAAGGGAATTAATATGGATATGGTTATTTGTTTGATGCATCCAGAATTATATCACAGGGCTTACGCATGTGTTGGTGAAAAACATCTAGTAACCTGGTGCCTTACAAAAAGAAAAGTGTTAGGAAATGGACAGTATATTATGAACAGTGGGAGAGGTTGGTTTTGTGACATGGGCTGTGTGTGTGTGTGCTTGCATGCGTGCTTGTGTGTGTTTTGCTCTGAGCCCCCTGGGCACAAGGGAGCATCTGCAGCCTCTCTTCTTCATATGCCTCATGTCTCTCACCCTCTCTCCATCACTAATTCATTGGGAAAATGAATTAACAATTCACCATTGCTCATTTTCCTATTATAGGCCTGTTTTATCATCACACGATGTCCTGGTTTGAAAACAGTACTTTAGTTGGTCTCTGAAGGACCCAATAAAACTGTTCTTGACATAGGACATTTCCGGAAGGAAAAAAACTGTCTTTGTGTGATATCGACAGCAAGAGATACTAGTTCTGGTCCACATTTTGTTTTGTCACAATTGTCTTCATCAGGCGTCACTAAGCTGAGAACATTGTGTAGAAATGGTTTTGGAGTCTGTGAAAGATTTATGGTATGTCTACAGCCTAGTCTGAGTTCCCAAAATCCATGAGACGAGTAATCTATTTTCACAAAAATGTCTACAGCCTAATCTGAGTAGAAAATGCATGTTTTCAGACGAGATGAATCATCTATTTTCACATTAAATTGTCTTCACTAGGTCAAAAGTTTGGACACACCTACTCATTCAAGGATTTTTCTTAATTTTTACTATTTTCTACATTGTAGAATAATAGTGAAGACATCAACACTATGAAATTATATTTTAGATTCTTCAAAGTAGCCACCCTTTCCAAGGATGACAGCTTTACATACTCTTGGCATTCTCCCAACCAGCTTCAACCGAAATGTTTGAACAGTCTTGAAGGAGTTCCCACATATGCTGAGCACTTGTTGGCTGCTTTTCCTTCACTCTGCGGTCCAACTCATCCCAAACCATCTCAATTGGGTTGAGGTCGGGTGATTGTGGAGGCCAGGTCATCTGATGCAGCACTCCATCACTCTCCTTCTTGGTCAAATAGCCCTTACACAGCCTGGAGGTGTGTTGGGTCATTGTCCTGTTGAAAAACAAATAATAGTCCCACTAAGCACAAACCAGATGTGATGGCATATCGCTGCAGAATGCTGTGGTAGCCATGCTGGTTAAGTGTGCCTTGAATTCTAAATACAAATCACAGACAGTGTCACCAGCAAAGCACCCCCACACCATCACACCTCATCCTTCATGCTTCACGGTGGGAACCACACATGCAGAGATCATCTGTTCACCTACTCGCATCTCACAAAGACACGGCAGTTGGAACCAAAAATCTCAAATTTGGACTCATCAGACCAGAGGACAGATGTCTAATGTCCATTGCTCGTGTTTCTTGACCCAAGCAAGTTTCTTCTTGTTACTGGTGTCCTTTAGTAGTGGTTTCTTTGCAGCAATTCGACCATGAAGGCCTGATTCACACAGTCTCCTCTGAACAGTTGATGTTGACGTGTCTGTCCTTATGAGAGCCAGTTTCATCATAGCACTTGATCGTTTTTGCAGCTGCAATTGAAGAATCCTTCAAAGTTCTTGAAATGTTCTGGATTGACTAACTTTCATGACTTAAAGTAATGATGGACTGTTGTTTCTCTTTGAGCTGTTCTTGCCATAATAAGGACTTGGTATCTTACCAAATCTTCTGTATACCACCCCTACCTTGTCACAACACAACTGATTGGCTCAAAGCTGTGTGTGCACAGCTGTCATCAAGGCAAAGGGTGGCTACTTTGAAGAATCTCAAATATAACATATTTTTTCGTTACTACATGATTCCATATGTATTATTTCATAGTTTTGATGTCTTTACTATTTCTACAATGTAGAAAATACTTAAAAATAAAGACAAACCCTTGAATGAGTAGGTGTGTCCAAACTTTTGACTGGTACTGTACATTGAGTATACCAAACATTATGAACATCTTCCTAATATTGAGTTGCATACCCCCATTTTACCCTCAGAACAGCCTCAATTCGTTGGGACATGGACTCTACAAGGTGTTAAAAGCATTCCACAGGGATGCTGGCCCATGTTGACTCCAAAGCTTCTCACAGTTGTGTCAAGTTGGCTGAATGTCCTTTGGGTGGTGGGCCATTCTTGATACACACAGGAAACTGTTGAATGTGACAAACCCAGCATCATTGCAGTTCTTGACACAAACCGGTGCACCTGGCACCTACTAGCATACCCCGTTCCATTCAAAAGCACTAAAATGTTTTGTCTTGCCTATTCACCCTCTCAAGGGCACACAAAATCCTTATTTAACCTGTCTCCTCCCCTTCATCTACACTGATTGAAGTGGATTTAACAAGTGACATCAATAAGGGATCATAGATTTCACCTGGATTCTACTGGTCAGTCTATGTCATTTAAAGAGAAGGTGTCCTTAATGTTTTGTCCACAGTGAGAAATTGACCATTCAACATAGAGGGAGAGCTGTTCCCACTGGAAAGGATGGAGAGGCCTCTCATTTCAAATAGGCTTTAAAAGTTAATGGCTGCCTGGGCACCGGGTCGGTGATCAGGGTTGTGTACCTGCCCTGGGTGAGTCTCGACGCGTCTCTCATTGGCTCTCCTTACTTCCCTACGTCCGACTACCCCCTTCTCCTCCAATATCATCTTGAATTCCTCTCAGGATGTTTAATTCACTCTCTCTGGGAACAGGTCAGCTGATAGACTGATTCAGACAAGGGAGCGCATTAGAGCCTCTAATGCAGTTTTTGGCAGGAGGAGGCTCAGCATTCATTACACTAGTCTTTCTTTATTTAGGAGCTGCTTCATCAGCGGCTGCTGTCATTTAAGGACAAAAGCAGCCCAGTTCAAACAGGAGCCAGGAGGGCATGTACAGACACAGAGGCTGAAGCCAGGGGAGTGATGCTGGGGCTGGGGAGAGTGCCAGACAGCCAGGGACTAAACAACAACATTCCCATTTCACCTCATCTCTCTCTCTCTCTCTCTCTCTCTCTCTCTCTCTCTCTCTCTCTCTCTCTCTCTCTCCCCTCTCTCTCTCTCTCTCTCTCTCTCTCTCTCTCCCCTCTCTCTCTCTCTCTCTCTCTCTCTCTGTGATAAATAGAGGATCTGTCATTGTAACAGCTCTTGACACCATTGTTGTCGTCACATTCGCCCCGCTGTACTCGCCCGTCCTGCTGTGTTCTGATAGGATTATGCAATTCATCAAACATCGAATTACGTCCCTAAATGAGGGTTAATACAGGAATGAGGTGCAGTTGCCACATACCGTGTTGACATGCTGAATGTTTGATGTGTCAGGTTAACTGAAGGAATGATGAACGATGGCTGTGCATGCAGGGAAGGTAAAGCATACATGTTGGGATACAGTCCTCATCATTTCTGAATTATGACTCGTATGGGCAGTCAATATTATATTTTCAGTTAATTAAAGTGTTTTATTGATTTCAAAGGATGAAGAAGTTGTGTTAATTATGTCAGGGGCGTGAAATTGTGGAATCGACAGTGTTAATCTTCATAGACAGGCATAACTCTGTTAACATTGAAATAAACCAGGCTATTTCAGGTCACCTGTATTCCAGTCACCTTCGTCATGCATGCTGTATTCTCTCTGAGTGCCTGTGCTGAAATTGCTGCTAGTGCTCATAGCCAGGGTCTAGTCCTTCTAGTTAGTACTACAGTATATGATAGGAAGCTGTAATCCATCTTCAGAGCTTGTCTTGCTCTATCTCTTTCTCTCTGGGATTAAAGTCAGTGACAGTAGCCAGAATATTGTATGTATGAAAAATCTGCTGTGACAGCAGTTTTGCCTCAACGTTGTAAAATGGTGCATAGAAAACGGTGTTTGGCTTGGCTGCACTTGGGGCCCTCGGGGCCAAGTGGCACACCTCTGAGATGCCATCGTGTCCCCCTAGGGTGACCGGAGAGTCAGCGGAGGGCGCTGGATGGTAAAGGTCGAGGACTCTGTCCTTAATGAGGTTAGTGCTTAGAGCTAATAAGCTAACAAGGCTGACCTCGGTCAGAAGAACATCCCATTATATATAGACTGGAGTCCTGGTGACAGTCCTTCTAATAGATCATCCCGTTATATATAGACTGGAGTCCTGGTGACAGTCCTTCTAATAGATCATCCCGTTATATATAGACTGGAGTCCTGGTGACAGTCCTTCTAGAAGATCATCCCGTTATATATAGACTGGAGTCCTGGTGACAGTCCTTCTAGAAGATCATCCCGTTATATATAGACTGGAGTCCTGGTGACAGTCCTTCTAGAGGATCATCCCGTTATATAGAGACTGGAGTCCTGGTGACAGTCCTTCTAGAAGATCATCCCGTTATATAGAGACTGGAGTCCTGGTGACAGTCCTTCTAGAAGATCATCCCGTTATATAGAGACTGGAGTCCTGGTGACAGTCCTTCTAGAAGATCATCCCGTTATATAGAGACTGTAGTCCTGGTGACAGTCCTTCTAGAAGATCATTCCGTTACATATAGACTGGAGTCCTGGTGACAGTCCTTCTAGAAGATCATCCCGTTATATAGAGACTGGAGTCCTTGTGACAGTCCTTCTAGAAGATCATCCCGTTATATATAGACTGGAGACCTGGTGATAGTCCTTCTAGAGCAACTGGCAGCCCACTGGCCGCCCCTCTACTGTTGGCCATCGGATCAACCCCCCCCCCCCAAAAAAACAAAACAAATAATGATTATATATGTACTGTTGAGTTAGAATACACAAGGTGCAATTTCAATATTTGGTTGCTTCAGCAGTTTTTCTCTTGTTATGACAGTCACTCAATTAGCCCATGTCAGCTAACACTTTAGCTAGTTTGGTGGCCAGTTATCTAAAGTTGTTATCATGGTCAAATTACCGTCCGGGGGAGGACCACCATTGATTTTGTTAGTCAGTCTCACTCAGCTATCATAATAAAAACTGCAAACATTTCTCTCCACCCATGGCAAAATGTGTAGAATTGCATGAAATTGACTCTAAAATGTTTTCTCTGCTGTCAAGAGGGGGGCCACTAAAATGTTTTGCTCGCAGTGTGTGTGTAGGAGGGGGGTTGAGCTGAAAGGCAAAGAAAGTCAGTGACAGTCAGCCAGACATCAGCAATTAACGTCTAACTGTCGGAAACCATATTACATCAGTCATATTATGTTACGGGGAACTTCCTGGTTAATACATTTCCTAATTGTATCACTTATCTGGAAATGTACGAATAAGGTATGAATAATCTTGCTCTTACCTCACAAGAATGTAAACTCCTTCCCACTGCACTGTCTGCACATGGCTGCCTTCACTGTCCCTGCTCCAGCACATTTCACACAGCAGCATGTTACGATGACAGTGTGACTCCCTGCCTCCCTCCCTGGTCCTGATGAGATTATTCCTACAGGCTGTCAGAGTGGTTGAGAGTCATGGCAGTAGCTGAGAGGTAATGGGCCAGATGTGTAGGCCACCTGGTGGACGCAGTGCCTCCGTATGCCACCCATGACGGAGGCAGTCATGCAGCTCATGGGCACACTGCACACCGGTGCTGACTGTGCTGGCTGCTGGCTGAAGGCTTACAGGGACGTTTGCTGCATCTTCCTTATGAATGAGGCTCGCTGATTGAATTTCTTCAAATAAATAAATAATTTGTAGTTAGGTTACTGAATGTAGAAAACATTATGAACATTAAAATGGAGAATGGACTCTACAAGGTGCAAAAGAGTTCTACAGGGATGCTGGCCCATGTTGACTCCAATGCTGGCCCATGTTGACTCCAATGCTGGCCCATGTTGACTCCAATGCGGGCCCATGTTGACTCCAATGCTTCCCACAGTTGCGTCAAGTTGGCTGGATGTCCTTTGGGTGGTGGACCATTCTTGATACACACGGGAAACTGTTGAGACACAAACTGGTGCGCCTATCACCTACTACCATACTCTGTTCAAAGGCTCTTAAATCTTTTGTTTTGCCGATTCTCCCTCTGAGTGGCACACGTACACAATCCGTGTCTCAATTGTCTCAAGGCTTAAAAAAAACAAAGAAAGCCCTTGCAGACTTACCCTGTTAGTATCCAAAGAAAGCCCTTGCAGACTGAAGGGAAGGGGTTTCAAATATCTTATGGAGTTAGCTACAGTGGTTTGGCGATACGCCCATTTAATTAATTTAACCCTGAGTAAAACAGAGCACCTCTGGCAAACACTATAGAAACAAAATAGAGTACTGAATCATGATTCTGGAGGTAAATTAAGTGACGGGTGGGTCTGGAGGTGTGTCATCCATCTCTGCCTCGGAGCTAGGGGCATCCTGGGCTGATACAAGCAGCCAGATCTCTGTGCCCCCTGAGAGTTACACCGTACATAAAGGCTATATAGTCTACATGCATTTGGATATTATGATAGTATGCTATTACATGTAAGTGTATGTGCTCGGTGGGTAAAAATATCATGGTCTTAAGCCAAATCTCCTGACAGAGGCATAATTCATATGTTACTGCTAGGGCCAGAGGAAAGAAGACAATGTGTTTCTGAGCACACTGTGGCATACATGTATGAGATGAAATATTCATGTAGAGGCCAGTAGCTGTGTGCTTGCTGGCTGTGATCTACATCAGCAATAAGTTATTGTCTGTGCTCTGGTCGACAGTACTGCCTCCCAGCCACAAAGTTATACAGAGATCCATGAATACGATATGATGGCCTCCCAGTCACGATTGGCCATTTGGCATTTGGCAGTAGAATTACCATTAAATCGAAAACCCTCTCTTGCCGTGAATCATTGCACTTCTATTAATGTTTTATAAATATAAACTGATAGAGATCAAAATATATGCTTGACATTTTGCTTTGTGGCATAGCTTGTATGTAGCTTATTAAGTATGTAGACTAGATGTCAAAAATTATCAAAGTCATCCAACCTTTTTTTTCCGCCCACCTTACCCTTCCCCACCCCCACCTCCAAGACTGTTATTGAAGCTGCAATATGTAATTGGGAGACCTGACCAAATTCACATAGAAATGTATGTTATAGATCAGTCAGTCTCATTGAACGCAAGTATAAGTAGCGGTAGATCTGTTCTATGTGCAATATTTCTATGCTTCCCGTGCTTAAGTTTAGTTTCGGCGTCTATTACCTTCGGTTTTGTACACAAGCTTCAAACAGCTAAAAATACTATATTTTTGTTTATTGAAGATATATTTCACAGCGGTTTTAGATGGCACAATGATTCTCTACATTATACTGTACATTGCTTGGTTTGTTTTGTTAAATTGAATTTAGGCTAACTATTCTAATTTTAGCAACCAGGAAATGGTGGGGCAATGTATTTTTACCTTTATTTAACTAGATAGATAGATAGATAGATAGATAGATAGATAGATAGATAGATAGATAGATAGATAGATAGATAGATACTTTATTGATCCTCGGGGGGAAATTTCTTTGTCAACAAAAAATAGGGCAGGTTCTGGCAAAATGCCAGAATGAAAATACAAAAATGACAGATACACGGTACATGATACATAGAGCGTCAGTATGAAAAAGTGTAGAAATACAAGAAGTCTGGAGTGCTAAAAAAGCTATAAAAAGACATTGCATAGTATGGGGTGGTTGGCTGAATATGTACACTATACATTGGTGGATGTTGGATGGTTAACTATACTATACAGGTCGATGGCAGAGAAATACTTCAGTAGCTAAAAATGCGTATGATATAAGTGAGGGTAATAATAGTTTACTTAATAGACATACTGGTTAAATGAACAGGTAAGTGAAAATGTAGCATGGTTAAATTAACTGTACAGGTAAATGACAGGAAAAGATACTTAAATAGCTAAATGTGTGTATGATATAATTTGGGGTAATAAAAGTAATTCCCTTAAAATACAGTCCTTAGTGTGCAGGGTTTAATTACAGATAACTACACGTATTGCACATTCGATATACTTAAAGTAATGAAAAAAGATACAACTGACAGGATACTAAAATGCATTCCTGAGTAAATGACTACGTAAGTCCAAGAATTACTTGCAATATTGCACGTAATATGATATAACAACTGTACATGAGTAAGTATATACAGACCTGAATTAATAAATAAGTCCTGAGTGAATGAGTGAACTAGGCAAGTCAGTTAAGAACACATTTTTATTGACAATGATGGCCTACACCGGCCAAACTCGGAAGACACTGAGCCAATTGTGCGCCGCCCTATGGGACTCCAAAAACACGGCCGGTTGTGATACAGCCTGGAATTGAACCAGGGTGTCTGTATTGACGCCTCTAGCACTGAGATGCAGTGCCTTAGTTAGCTATAAGAAGACAAAGTCACAAAGCTTGAACATGACCTATCCATTTCTTATTGTTGAAGTGGATTGATGATAAAATGTTAGGCTACTTTTACCTTTTAAAACTGTAGCCAAACCCACCATGGCTGTACAGTTTCATTGAGACTGTTGGGTGAGTTGGGGGTTTGGCAGAGGATAGAAGGGTAGAACCTGGCACAGGGCCTGTGAGTGTGCTTCCCCAGTGCCAACCCAGAGGACGGCTGTACTCTACAGAGGAGGAACAACGGGAGACATAGGCTGCACACAAATGGCTCCCTTTTCACAATTTAGTGCACTACTTTTGACCACGGGCCCTGGTCAAAAGTAGTGCACTAAATTTGGAAAAGGGAGCACTATATAGAGAATGAGCAGGGTGCCATTTGGAACCTACCCATAGCAGCCGGATCTGATCTGTCACGCCTCCCCTTCAGTCACCCATCACTGTCCACGGCTCTCTCTCACTCTGTCAGTCCCTGGCTGGCGCGTGGCAGCGACTGTCGCTAGACCATTCAGCACCTCCAAAGATGATCACTTCCTGCCCTTCCCCATCACACCTTTGTCCCATCCCTCGCTCCACCCTGACAAGGTGGGGACGAGTTATCACACCTGTCAGCTTTATGACTCTCTGTCTGCCTGTGCTGAGGTAATAAAGTCTCGCTGCAGCTTCTACCAACATGGGGGTGAGTCACTGGGCCTGATTGGAAATTGGTCAGTGGAGTGTCGTAGTCGGGGGAAAAGAGCATTCGGCCCTACGGGTTCCTTTAGAAGTGTTATTGTTTGATTAATAACTAGGGGAGGAAACAGCCATACCTTACAAGGGTTTTCACCTGGGAACCGGGCCATAAAGGTGCCTAATGAAAATGGAATTTATACTAGTAGAGAACTGAAAGGATACAGGTAAAATGTGTATTTACTTCAACTGGCTCCAAGTTGTATGTGTGTAGTTCGATATAGACTATAACTCGTGGTTAGGTAGGCTATGTTGTATTGTTTTTTGTTGTTGTTGTTTTTATGGTGAAACCAGCTTCAGTTATTACTTCATGCATTGGTAGCCAGAAACCAGACTTTTGGCTCTTCAGCTTCTCATTAAATACATTTCAAATCAGATGACAGACTAAAATGCTGAACATTCTATGCTCATTAAAATCACTAACCTGTCATGTTCTCCTAAAATTGCACCCCAATTACCTTGTAATTCTCCTCTCTTGACTGCCTTTGCTGCCTTTTCACGTAATCCAGCATACGGTTACAAAACATGGATCCGCTACTGAGCACCATGGCAGTGGCACATATGCCCTGTTTCCATCTAGGGACAGTTTTGGGGGTCAAAGGTCATCTACATTTCTGACAGCATGAGGCAGGGGGTCACAGGGGGCACAGGGACTCAAACCACCCCATCAGGGCTCTTTCCCAGAGGGCTCTTCCTAGAGAACGGCTGTGTTGGACAGGACCTGAGGCCCATAGAGTGCTGCTAGAACCCCTATGTGTGAACAGTAATTACACTCCGTACATCTGCTCAAGAGAATAAGGCTCTGACCTACCGTTTCATACCTAGATCTCACTGGGCCACAGCATATGGATCTGTACCTGAGAGCTGTAGATAAATGATGGCTTAATGTTTGGGCTTTTAAGGTGTTTATTGGCCATTTTATGTCATCCCACCTCAGTGAGAACTACCTCAGCCCCACCATAGGGGCTTTGTCAACTGCACTGCTTTAATTACTAAGCTTGCTAAGGGATTTGTTGTGTAAATTAAAGTATTTGTAACCTTTAGTAGACAAGTTTGATACAGTTTGATATAATTTAGTTGACAGTAACTATGACGAAGAATGCTCGTCAATTACCTATTTTTCCTGACTAAATCTATTATGATAACGAGAGGAGACCCTGGAAAAAAAACAATAACTCTTACAAATTACTTTTCATTTTAGTCAGTGAAAATATGACTAGACGATCATTTGTAATGGACATTTGACATGAAGCTCCTTTTCATCTATTTTGTCCAATCATATGTATGCATGCATGCAGAATGTCAATGCAATCCTCTCATTGGCAGAAATAACATCTTTCAGTTGCGCGGTCTGATCTGCGTGGCTCTCCCACACAGCTCCCAGGTGGTCTCTTCAGTCACTCGTCAGTCTTTTGAACTGATGCAAAGCCAGGACACTTCACTTGTAACTAACCTGAACTAGAAACAATACTGATTACTCTCCCTCTTACTTTCATGTTGGCTATTTCCGCTTTGATCTCATCAGAAGCTCTATTTTCCCATGTGAGCTGTTGTTCGTTGATGCGGCCTCTTGCAGTCCGCAAATGCGGGATGAGGTTGTTTTTTTCCTATGGGAAAAACAAGCGCTGGCAAAAACAAATGCTATTTGTTGAATATTAGGAGTACAAGTAATACTTTGGACATTTCTATGATGCTTAAATTCTCCCCTTTTCACAGGAAACCACTGTTTTTCATTCCCTTGACGGTTATGATGGGGAGGAAATCAGAGCTTTATACTATATGGTTAATTATGTCTGACATTGGTTACAATCTGCCACCATATCAATTTTGCCAGCTAAAGTATACAAAGGGGATATTATGTCTAGTTGGACAAGGCTATCTGATGGAAGTTAAAGGTAAATATTAGCCTAACTATTTAATAGAAAAGATTGCACTGACTATTATGTGACTGAAAAGGGAGTGGAAGCTATTATGTGCATGATGGAAGTTAAGTTTAGAGGTTTGTATGAACTATTTAATATAACAAAAGAAAGTTACAATGACTAAAATAGGATTAAAATGACTGTGACTAAAACTAGACAACAATTGTCCAGAGTTTAATTCGACTGATAATAACAAAAAAACTAAGAAGGATGAAATTACTAAAATGTGACTAAGATGAAAAAGTGTTTAGTCGTAAAGACTAAGGCTTAAACTAAATCTAAAATAGGTGACGAAATTAACACTGGATGTGTAAAACTTAGAGAGAACTACAAGCTCAGGTCAGTCATTAGCGGCATGTTGTATATCTCAGTCGTGGCTTCCAGGAACTCAGAAACCTACATTAGTCTCGTGGCATTTTGTGGAGTTTTCTATCCTTCACCTGAGCTGCATGATGTAACCCTACAACAATTTAACTTGTTTTCTTGTCACTAATCTTTTTCTACCAGCCACAAATGAATAGATACGCGTCACTGCAAGCCTGAAGAAAGTTGTAGATCACTACACTGTAAATGGCCATGAATAATATGAATCTGTGATCAAATGCAGGTATATTCCAAATAAGAAGAGATTAAATCATAGGTAGTCTCCTTTCAGATGAATCTATGCTGGCATGCATGTAGTCTAGTCAAATTGATGTTGATTATGATTGCAGAGATAGATAGCCTTCCTCCTCACTCCCAGCCATAGAGAACAGGAGAGTGCTCCTCCAGAAACCAACCAGGAGGCTCTGAGATATGGCTATCTCCCTCCTGGCTATCTCCCTCCCACACAGTACATGCAGTGTAACTACATGTATATGTTCTATTTCATTATCCTTCATGTTATTACAAAGTGGTAAATGTTGCTTGTAGCCTCGGTGGGTGAATGATTTACTGCTGGAAATAGATTGGAGATAGGGAACGCCTGCTATCCATACTCATTTAAGTAAACTCCATTTGGTTTATTCAATTTGATTATTGTGTGTATAGTGTATAGCCAAACATAGGCCATTCATATAGTGCCAGTAGACACTAATGATGCTGATAGTTGATGTGTCTCCTTGCAGGAGATGACGGTGTTAACCAGACATCACCATAGGTATTCTGGGTAGAAAACTGATTGTGTTTGTGTCATGCCCAGCACGATGACCTCTGTTTGAAATCACAGACCCTGACTACTTCAGTTACTTTCTGTCTCAATGGATGCTTGGGTCTCACGGTCTTTGCAGAGTGCCAGAAGAAGCGGTTTATTGGAGGGTCAATTGAAATGGTCCATATTGTTGGAGGAAGTCACAGTAGAGAAAGACTCTGGGGTCTAGCCAATGTGATCTGGCAAGTCTCCATGCCTCCATCTCCTCGGAGTTCCTTGAAGGAAGGAGTAACATATGGTCCCCGGAGCGGCGTAGCCTACATGAGTCGCCTGCCTCCATATAGGAGGAGAGGAAGGAAGGCAGACTTTCCCATCTGTTAATAGACCTGGGGTGTGGAGCTGACACACTCCCAATGAAGGAAAACCAAGCTCTTGGGAATGGTGTCCTTTTAGGAATATCCCATTCCTCGTATTTGATGTAATTTGTTTTCATGTTAAAATGACACATACAATCTCTTAAAGATGTAATCCTTAATTGTTGAAACAGCCAGGTCTGTTTGGGAAATTACAACAACAATGAAGTAACTGTGAACAATGACACATACGATCTCTTAAAGCTGTAATCCTTAGTTGGTGAAATACCAAGATAGCGTAACAGTGCAGTGTTTTTTTTGTCCTGTCCTGTGTCCCGTGTAAATAGTCAGTTTTTCCATATATATTTCTTATTCTCATATACTTCTCCTGCAACCCGCCTCACCCAACGTGGAACGACTCTACTATTTTTATTTTTTTCTTTCCCATTTAACTGAACCTCCGACAGAAGCTAGCCTGCTAGCTAGCCTGCTAACTAGCTACTAGCCATTGCTAGCCACTGCTAGTGGTCTTCACCACTGCTCTGCCTGCACCAGCCAGCTTTAGTTTGGACAATATCTGCTAGTCTGCACAGTTCGCTACCAACCCAGCGCATATCGGATTGCTTTCTCTACCACATCACCGGATTTCTGCCGAAATCACAGAACTATCCCACCGGATCATCGCAGCTAGCTAGCTGCAACCGAGTGGCTGTTGTTTGGCTAACTCTACTGTCCCGAAGCATGCACCAGTTAGCCTTGAGCTAACCTCGAGCTAGGCCCATCTCCCGAGTAGCCGACGTGTACTAGCTAATTCCCGGGCTACAGTACCTTTTTGTCAACTGGCCTGGACCTTCTATTGTCGACACGGAGCCCTGCCGATCCATCACGACTGCAGACGTAATCGTCCGACGTGGTTTCAACAGGCTTTTCCGTTGCGACGTCACCGAAGACCTATGTGCTAGCCCCGGCCCGCTAGTATTCTGAACGTCATGCCTCCCGCTCGCCTAGTGCAGTAGCGCCCACTGAACTGCTCCCTGGCTCACCTCTTTGCTGCTCATCGGACCTTATGATCACTCAGCTACACAGCTGATGCCTGCTGGACTGTTCCCTTACACAGTACCTCATTCTGTTTGTCTGTTAAGCCTCAGCCTCGAACTCAGGTCCTGTGTGTAGCACAACATTTTCTCTAACTGACCCTCTCTGTCCATTCATCGCCATTATGCCCTCAATCTATTCTACCGCGCCCAGAAATCTGCTCCTTTTATTCTCTGTACCAAACACACTAGACGACCAGTTCTTAAAGCCTTTAGCTGTACCCTTATCCCACTCCTCCTCTGTTCCTCTGGTGATGTAGTGGTAAACCCAGGCCCTGTAGCCTCCAGTACTACACCTATTCCCCAGGCGCTCTCATTTGTTGACTTCTGTAACCGTAAAAGCCTTGGTTTCATGCATGTTAACATCAGAAGCCTCCTCCCTAAGTTTGATTTATTCACTGCTTTAGCACAGTTGCCATCTACTGCAGAGATAGCGTTTTTTTTTCTCCTCTGACATCATCACTCGTGTGATAGAAGAGCACAGTATGAACTGCCATTTTTTTTTGCATGCTGCCTGACGCTCCTTAGCTCTGCAACTAAAAACAATAACAACGTGGTGGTTGCGGCCAGAGACGCTGTTTCCCCTACTGCGGATGCCATCTTTAATGATAATATTGTTGCAAAAAGTGCCAAGTCCGTTTGGGAAAATACAACAACAGAGAAGTTACTGCAAACAACGAACACAGTTTTAACTTTCCCTCGGACATCATTGCACGCTCAATAGAACAACAGAATATGTACTTTTTTTTTTACCACGCTGTCGGACGCTCCTCTCCACCGTTCTCATCAACAAAACATGAACAATAACAAAAGCTCTTCTGGTGGGCGAACAGTGGCACTGTTTCCCCTAATGCAAATTCCATCTGTAACTGTGTTTACAGACTTGTAAGGAGAATTCCTCACAGCTGATTTTCATGAGAGATGGCGTCTCTGTATGTGTACCAAACTAACTACATTAATGTTGGGCTAATTGATCCAGAGCTGGAGGTCATGGTTGTGCAGGCAGGCCAGCCATGCCCTGGCAGACTCCTCTGGCCATCTGGAGGGAAGGGGGAAAGGTGTTGCTGGACTACTAGACCGTTCTGTCAGAACCCAGACAACACACTGTCCACTTGCTTTGGCTGGTTCACCCTCTGCCTGAACAGGTTGTGACTTCCTTGGGAGTTGAGCAGGTGTGGGTCTTAGTTGAGGAAGGGTATAGGCGGTACGGCTTTTGATTGAATGAAACATTACAAATGTATCTAGAGAAATGTGTCGCTCTATGGGAAGTCAGTCAGTGACTAACAATATACACTGAGTGTACAAAACAAACTCTTTCCATGACATTCACTGACCAGGTGAACACTATGATCCCTTACAGATGTCACTTGTTAAATCCACTTCCATCAGTGTAGATGATGGGGAGGAGACAGGTTAAAGAAGGGTTTTTAAGCCTGGTGACAATTGAGACATGGATTGTGTACGTGTGCCATTCAGAGGGTGAATGGGCAAGACAAAAGATTTAAGTGCCTTTGAATGGGGGTATGGTAGTGGGTGCCAGGCACACTGGTTTAAGTGTGTCAAGAACGCTGCTGGGTTTTTCACACTCAACAGTTTCCGGTGTGTATCAAGAATTGTCCACCACCCAAAGGACATTCAGCCAACTTGACACAAATGTTGTAAGCATCGGAGTCAAAATGAGCCAGCATCTCTGTGGAATGCTTGACACCTTGTAGAGTCCATGTCCCAACGACAAGCTGTTCTGAGGGCAAAAGGGGGTGCAACTCAATATTAGGAAGGTGTTCCTAATATTTTGTACACTCCATGTAGGTTAGTTTGCTGACTCTAGTTAGTATTAACATTGTTGCGTGCAAACCAAAAGGGGTGGTAGCATGTCACAAATACAATAGTGTGCCGATTACAGTTGTGTGCCTAAATCAACTCAGTCACACATTTGTAATCTGGGTGAACAGTCCCTTTTAAGATCGAAAATGTCTCCATTTTCGCAAAGGTTAAAAGAAGAAAAAATATATCAGCGATTTGACACCCTCTCGTTCTTCCCCTCATTACCCAGAGCCACCACCATGCTGTCAATGCTCTTTGCAATATCTGATTGTAGGAAACTGCTTCAAATACATGAATGTTTAACCTCTTACATTTGTGGGAATTGGTCTTTACGGAAATGTTCTTAACAGAAGAAATATAAAAAGCATATGCGTAACCATGGTAGCAATTGTAAGGGATCAGTTTGGAGATTATGGGAACATTATTAGAACAAAAGGTGACGACACAGCAGTTTATCTGACACAAGACTGAATCCGAACATTACACGGTTGATTTTATCCAAACATTACACAGTTGATTTGATGTGCATTTTCAATGTTCTGTACATTTTGCCGCATCTGAAAATACTCTGGGTACGTTCAGTAACATGATAACAATACTCCTGGAAAATGTGAGGTAGGTGCAACATAAGACACAAAAATGACAAAGGTTTGAGTGAGAGGACTAACTGGTGTCCACACAGCTCTTCAAAGTGTGCACAGTTCCAAAGTAATTTCAATGTACTCTTGTGACTCAAATAAGAGTCTTTAACTATAAGGCGCTTTTTAGAGCTCTTCTAGCTGTGCCGTTGAGAAACTAGAGCAACTCAGTCCCAAATCTGTAATATGGGCGAACAGTCCCTTTAAGATAGAGACAATTTGTCTTGATGTATGATTCTCCTGTTAGGCTTCACATATCCCAATACCCACAAAGGTTACATTTTTTTGTTGTGATTTTACGCACTCTCTTTCTTCCAATCATTACCCAAAGCCATGCACCATGCTGTCAATGCTCTTTGTAACAGCTGATTGTAAGAAACTGTTTAAAATACATTAGTTAATGTGAATGTTTAATGCATGAACAGATATTATTATGCATGTTGATTGACATGTCATCTGAGCATGCCTCAATGTAACCTCAAACACAGCCACACTACTTAGGATCAAGGCTCTGAATATTACAGTATTTAGAACATAACTGTATTGTATAACACACCAGTCTGACAGCTAACCTTTTTGTATATATTGTCTCAGCATAGCTTAAATCCTGACTCAATTCCCAATCTGGCCTTCATACCATCAGGGCCACCTAAGCATCCCCAGCTTCCAATTGGCTCATTCATCCCCTCCTCCTCTCCCCTGAAACTGTTTCCCAGGTCGATGCTGTAAATGAGAATGTGTTCTCAGTTTATGAAAGATCTGTTGTAGTTGTTTCTCTTCACCTTGGACTACTGCTCTGATAGATGGGTTCTGTTCATATACAATAATGCTCTGGAGCATTTGTAGTTAGTTATGACCTTCAGGAACACACTGACAGATGAGTGTCTATAAATCATTGAACTGCTAGGATGTACACTGAAGACATCCCGGATCAGTTCTATCTCTCCCAGTGCCTGGTGGTTCACTGACTGATGAGTAGATACACTGCCTTCATAAAGTATTCACACCCCTTCACTTTTTACGCATTCTGTTGTGTTACAGCCTGAATCGAACTTCAGAAAGTATTCACACCCCTTGAATTTTTACACATTCTGTTGTATTACAGCCTGAATTGAATGTGGATTCAATTGCAATGTTTTGGTCACTGGACTACACACAATACCCCGTAAGTATTCAGCACCTTTGCTATGGCAAGCCTAAATAAGTTCAGGAGTAAAACTTACTTACTTAACAAGTCATAAATTGCTTGGAGTCTGTGTGCATTAATAGTGTTTAACAGGATTTTTTTTATGACTATCTCATCTCTGTACCCCACACATACAATTATCTGTAAGTTCCCTCAGTCAACCACAAGACCAGGGAGGTTTTCCAACACCTCGCAAAGAAGGGCACCTATTGGTAGATGGCTAAAAATAGAAAAAGCAGTCATTGAATATCCCTTTGAGCATGGTGAAGTTATTAATTACACTTTGGATGGTGTATCAATACACCCAGTCACTACAAAGATACAGGCGTCCTTCTTAACTCAGTTGCCAGAGAAGAAGGAAACCACTCAGGGATTTCATCATGAGGCCAATGGTGACTTTAAAAGAGTTACAGAGTTTAATGGTTTTGATAGGAGAAAACAACATTGTACTGTTACTCCACAATACTAACCTAAATGACAGAGTGAAAATAAGAGAACCTATACAGAATAACAAATGTTCCACAACATGCATCCTGTTTGCAACAATGCACTAAAGTAATACTGCAAAACATGAGACAAAGCAGTTCACTTTTTGTGTTATGTTTGGGGCGAATAAAATACAACAGTCAACTCTCCATATTTCTAGCACAGTCATGGTTGCGTCATGTAATGGGTATGCTTGTAATCATTAAGGAGTTTTTCAGGATAAAAAATAAATGGAATCCTAGAGAAAAACATGGTTCAGAGACATTGAATGTGGCCGAGTTACGGTTTTGACTTAAATCTGCTTGAAAATCTATGGCAAGACTTGAAAAGTGTTGTCTAGCAAGGATCAGCAACCAATTTAACAAAGCTTGAATAATTGTTGAAATAATAATGGGCAAATATTGTACAATCCAGGTGTGCAAAGCTCTTAGAGACTTACCCAGAAAAACTCACAGCTGTAATCTCTGTCAAAGTTGATTTGAATATGTATTCACTCAGGGGTTTGAATACTCATGTAAATTAGATATTTCTGTATTTCATTTTCAATAAATTTGCAAGCATTTCTAAAAACATGTTTTCACTTTGTCATTATGGGGTATTGTTTGTAGATGGCTGATAAATCTATTTTGAATTCAGGCTGTAACACAACAAAATGTGGAATAAGTCAAGGGGTATGGATACTTTCTGAAGGCACTGGGAAAACGATGTGAGGCTCTTCAAGCATTTTCTGTGTTGACATTTGACCAACATGAAGTACTTGCGCTCTGATCTTGTTCTTTACTGCGGTGAAAGCTTCTGCTGGTGTAGTTTAATGATTATGAGTCACAGCTGGTTAGATTCCTGAAGCAGGCCAGAAGGTTTTCACAAGGTCAGGGGAGTCAACAAAATAAAAAATAATGCAAACACTTGAGTAAATTAGGTATACAAATGACTGTATATTGAAAGTGGGTGCTTCCACACAGGCGTGGTCCCTGAGTTAATTAAGCAATTAACATCCTATCATGCTTTGCATCATGTATAAAAATATGGGGATATTTTGGCCATTATTTTGGCTACCATGGCTATGCCCCCATAAGATGACAATGCCCCCATCCACAGGGCACGAGTGGTCACTAAATGGTTTGATGAGTATGAAAACGATGTAAACCATATGCTATGGCCATCTCAGTCACCTGATCTCAACCCAATGAAACACTTATCGGAGATTCTGGAGCGGCACCTGAGACAGCGTTTTCCTCCACCATCAAAGTATGCACGTATGTATCTAATTTATGCACTCAATACTGTTAGTCGCTCTGGATAAGTGCGTCTGCTAAATGTAAAATGTAAATTGAAAAAAAAAAATGATGGAATTTCTCGTGGAAGAATGGTGTCGCATCCCTCCAATAGATCTGTAGAATCTATGCCAAGGTGCATTGAAGCTGTTCTAGCTCGTGGTGGCCTGACGCCCTATTAAGACACTTTATGCTGGTGTTTCCTCTATTTTGGCAGTTACCTGTACCTGTCTACAGAAGAAATATCCCAGTTAGATGAGGAAGACGTACAGTAAGCAGTAAAGAAGATCAAAACAGCAGTGAGACGCTTCACACAGTAATCACACTCTTTCACGTCTAGTCTGTTACCATGGACCACATGAACCTAATATATTAATATCCCTCACCAAACAGACGCAAGTGAGCTCTGCCAAAACATCCATGGGAAATGTGTTTTGCTTTCTATTTCAATGCTCTAGCTAACTTCCCTTGGTGGAGGTGAATCCAGCCCTGCCTACACACTACTTTCCTTAGTTGCTGCTGAAATCAACCCTCTGTGCCCAAGGCGGGTTATGTGATGAGTCAAACGTAAAAATTACTTTACCCATTTTGACAAAGTGGAAATGTGTGAGTTTTCTCATTGTGAAGAGATCCACCCACTCATGTTCTTCTGGTGGTGAAGTGAGTGTTCTGTCCTGCAACACTGTCACAATGAGCTGTTCTTAGGTCAGGGACAAAAGTAAAACCAAACATTTGCTTGATACACTAAGTAGGGGGCTTAGTGTTAAATAAATCAAGGGCTGCCTCACTAACTCCACTCCAAGAGAGTCTTTTTTGAAAATCTCAACACAGGAAGTGCCTACTTCAGACAGGTCTATTACGTATGATTTTGAGAAGATCGTGAAATAACAATGTGTTTTTTTCGGTGTCATTTTTGAATGACAGTGATTTAGCATAGGCTTGCTCTACCAATTAGGGTTGTGTCCGGACACACACGAGTCTGTATAGATTACAGTCATTATCCCTGTGCCACTGTTAACCACCGCCATCAATGCTCACCAATTACCTCAGCATCTGTGATCTCTCTCTATACGCACCCCCAAACTTTCTACCTCACATGATCTTTTGTTTTGTTTTATTCAACTAATTGTGTTGTAAATATCCGTTTTACACAACTAGTTTTGTTTGAGCCCCGTCTATGCATAACATGCTATTCTATTTTATAATAGGTATTATTTCTACTGAGATTTCTCATTGGTATGATACAGTATGTCATTATTGAAGCATCCAGTAGACATACTGTCAACTCTGTATAGGTCCTGGTAATGCTCTCTAATATTCTATAATGGAAGTTGAACCATTTATAATCCTGGTAATGCTCTCTAATATTCAATAATGGAAGTTGAACCATTTATAATCCTGGTAATGCTCTAATATTCAATAATGGAAGTTGAACCATTTATAATCCTGGTAATGCTCTCTAATATTCAATAATGGAAGTTGAACCATTTATAATCCTGGTAATGCTCTCTAATATTCAATAATGGAAGTTGAACCATTTATAATCCTGGTAATGCTCTAATATTCAATAATGGAAGTTGAACCATTTATAATCCTGGTAATGCTCTCTAATATTCAATAATGGAAGTTGAACCATTTATAATCCTAGTAATTCTCTCTAATATTCAATAATGGAAGTTGAACCATTTATAATCCTGGTAATGCTCTAATATTCAATAATGGAAGTTGAACCATTTATAATCCCAGTAATGCTCTCTAATATGCAATAATGGAAGTTGAACCATTTATAATCCTGGTAATGCTCTAATATTCAATAATGGAAGTTGAACCATTTATAATCCTGGTAATGCTCTCTAATATTCAATAATGGAAGTTGAACCATTTATAATCCTGGTAATGCTCTCTAATATTCAATAATGGAAGTTGAACCATTTATAATCCTGGTAATGCTCTAATATTCAATAATGGAAGTTGAACCATTTATAATCCTGGTAATGCTCTAATATTCAATAATGGAAGTTGAACCATTTATAATCCTGGTAATGCTCTAATATTCAATAATGGAAGTTGAACCATTTATAATCCTGGTAATGCTCTCTAATATTCAATAATGGAAGTTGAACCATTTATAATCCTGGTAATGCTCTCTAATATTCAATAATGGAAGTTGAACCATTTATAATCCTAGTAATTCTCTCTAATATTCAATAATGGAAGTTGAACCATTTATAATCCTGGTAATGCTCTAATATTCAATAATGGAAGTTGAACCATTTATAATCCCAGTAATGCTCTCTAATTTGCAATAATGGAAGTTGAACCATTTATAATCCTGGTAATGCTCTAATATTCAATAATGGAAGTTGAACCATTTATAATCCTGGTAATGCTCTAATATTCAATAATGGAAGTTGAACCATTTATAATCCTGGTAATGCTCTAAAATTCAATAATGGAAGTTGAACCATTCTCCCTCTCTCCTTCCTCTCTCTCCTTCCTCTCTCTCCTTCCTCTCTCTCTCTCTCTTCTTCTCCTCTCTTTCTATCCCATCCCTCATCTCACTCTTTCCCTCCTTGTATCTGCTCTGGACCAGTTGGGAACTTTAATTAAAGGCCCAGTATTTCACAGGTTTAGTAAATAAATCAATAGACATCCTTTACGGTTTGATGACCCCAGACTGATGTTGATTTAGCACCGGGGGAGCATTCTATCAGCACTGCTCTAGAATGATAGAGAGTAGAGTCTGTGGACTGATCCGACTGAACCAATGCAACGAATATTAACACAATCGGTGTACAGTATGTTGGAGGAGCGCAATATGGAAGTAAGCTATTGGATTGCTTATGAGAATGTTACTGGTGTCAAATATAGCTATGTGAATCTGATCCAAGATGACAAGTCAATTTGACAAGCGTTTTCTCGTCAGCATTATTGTTAATTTATGCTTTGTCTCATTAGAAAATTATTTCATCAGATTTAGAGTAGCCACAAGACATGTAGCTCAGTCGATAGAGCATGGCGCTTGAAGCGCCAAGGTTGTGGGTTCGATTCCCACGGGTTACCAGTATGAAAATGTATGCACTCACTACTGTCGCTCTGGGTAAGAGTGTCTGCTAAATGACTAAAATGTCCATGTAAAACAACATTTCGGGTGTCATGGCAACTCTTACCCTGTCAGCTGATCCGATCCAACCAACCAGTTGTGATGCAGAAAACTAGCTAATGCATGCACTCGGGCTCATTTGCATGTCTTTGATTGTTGCTCTCCAGTGTACAGCTCAGGCCTCGTAATTACCCCCCATCCACAGAATAGGCCGCAGTAATAATAGTTTGGATAACTTTCGTCTAATTACGTAACCCTCATTGATGTGGAACAGGATATGGGCACAAACTCCACAGCTGGAGGCGGGAGTAAGGATGGCATTAGGAACTGACAACAAGCTATTACCCCGAGCCCCTCGCTGGTATGAATAGATGTTGTTTCCTGACGCCTGTCTTTGTTAGTTTTTTATCTGAGGTGCTACTTTTTCGAATGCACCTTTATAGAGCATACGTCGATTGTTCTATTTGCTTTTTGTTTGTGACAAAAGCAATTTGTGAATAGAAATACACAAAATCAAGTTTGAAAGGAACCATTTTGTCGTAAAGTGGATATTTGAAAAGGGATAAATATGGCTGAATATTTCAAAATTCCTTTTGAAGTACCTATCTGTAACTGCAATGCTGTGGTGGATCAAAGGATATTGAATTAAGACATGATCTATCCGCCATCAACTAGTACCATCAACTAGTACCATCAACTAGTACCATCAACTTGTACCATCAACGAGTACCATCAACTAGTACCATCAACTAGTAGCTATTTAATAATATAAACATTATAAACATTTTATAAACACATTACCGAGAGGGCTTGTGATTATTCACTCTTTATTTAAATATTTCATTGTGTCATATTGAATTAAATGTGGAAAGAAATCCTCTGATGCGGCAGAGATTCTGAAAATCTCCCTGAACTGTGTTGCTATCCCAGCTGCCAAGTACATCTCTCTTTAACGTGTTGCTATCCCAGCTGCCAACTACATCTCTCTTTAACGTGTTGCTATCCCAGCTGCCAAGTACATCTCTCTTTAACGTGTTGCTATCCCAGCTGCCAAGTACATCTCTCTTTAACGTGTTGCTATCCCAGCTGCCAAGTACATCTCTCTTTAACGTGTTGCTATCCCAGCTGCCAAGTACATCTCTCTTTAACGTGTTGCTATCCCAGCTGCCAAGTACATCTCTCTTTAACGTGTTGCTATCCCAGCTGCCAAGTACATCTCTCTTTAACGTGTTGCTATCCCAGCTGCCAAGTACATCTCTCTTTAACGTGTTGCTATCCCAGCTGCCAAGTACATCTCTCTTTAACGTGTTGCTATCCCAGCTGCCAAGTACATCTCTCTTTAACTGTTGCCACAGCGTATTTTCTACCCGGCGGATTCCAGGATCTGTCAAAGAATAGCTGAAGCATTAGACTTGACCTTTCAGCTCAAGAACAATCAAAGGAAACAATTGAAGTGGCCCTAAACTCCGGGAATTACACTGTAATTGGAAACCATCAGTATAACATTTTATTTTAGACTTAAAAGGCCAATCCGCAGTTGAAACAATAACAAAGTGTCCACCTCACCTCTGTTTTGATAAAACAAAAGAGGGATGGGGCTGGAGAAATGTAACCCCTCTCAAATTCATAGACAGAGCTATGGATGCAAAGACTGCCCAGCCATGATATCAGAATTATAGTTTTAACCCTGTTTTGAGGCTATACAGTGTTTACAAACATTGGAGTAAAACAAGCTTATATTTTGGGTTCCGATGGGGTGTGACAGTTGAACTAGGCTCATGAGGCATTTATAAGTTATATTCTTCAAGGATCAATGGGTATATATAATTAATTTATAAGTCCAAAAATGTATGTCACAACTGCAGATTACCCCTTTAAGAGTCTGACATACTATGTGATCTGTCCTCTTACTAACAGCTTCTTGTCCAACACATGATTCAGAGAGAGTGAGAGAGATAGGGGGAGAGAGGGAGAAAATGAGAGGGGGGAGGGTGTGGGAACAGCAGGTGACTCCAGGAAGCTTGTCACTAAACGTGTGAAGAGGTGAACACCTGGCTGTGACTCTGCTCCCAGCATGACCATCCACTTTACAAAACTTTTCCAGCCATATATTCAAATCAAATTAAATCAAATGTTATTTGTCACATACACGTGTTTAGCAGATGTTATTGCGGGTGTAGCGAAATGCTTGTGCTTCTAGCTCCGACCGTGCAGTAATATCTAACAAGTAATATCTAACAATTACACAACATATACACAAATATACATAAATCTAAGTAAGAATGAATTGAGAATATATACATACAGTGGGGAGAACAAGTATTTGATACACTGCCGATTTTGCAGTTTTTCCTACTTACAAAGCATGTAGAGGTCTGTAATTTTTATTATAGGTACACTTCAACTGTAAGAGACTGAATCTAAAACAAAAATCCTGAAAATCACATTGTATGATTTTTAAATAATTAATTAGCATTTTATTGCATGACATAAGTATTTGATCACCTACCAACCAGTAAGAATTCCGGCTCTCACAGACGCAGCTTGGTGAGAAGGCAACAACTGTTGGCGCAATTATTAGAAAATGGAAGAAGTTCAAGATGACGGTCAATCTCCCTCGGTCTGGGGCACCATGCAAGATCTCACCTCGTGGGGCATCAATGATCATGAGGAAGGTGAGGGATCAGCCCAGAACTACACGGCAGGACCTGGTCAATGACCTGAAGAGAGCGGGGACCACAGTCTCAAAGAAAACCATTAGTAACACACTACGCCGTCATGGATTAAAATCCTGCAGCGCACGCAAGGTCCCCCTGCTCAAGCCAGCGCATGTCCAGGCCCGTCTGAAGTTTGCCAATGACCATCTGGATGATCCAGAGGAGGAATGGGAGAAGGTCATGTGGTCTGATGAGACAAAAATATAGCTTTTTGGTCTAAACTCCACTCGCCGTGTTTGGAGGAAGAAGAAGGATGAGTACAGCCCCAAGAACACCATCCCAACCGTGAAGCATGGAGGTGGAAACATCATTCTTTGGGGATGCTTTTCTGCAAAGGGGACAGGACGACTGCACCGTATTGAGGGGAGGATGGATGGGGCCATGTCTCGCGAGATCTTGGCCAACAACCTCCTTCCCTCAGTAAGAGCATTGAAGATGGGTCGTGGCTGGGTTTTCCAGCATGATAACGACCCGAAACACACAGCCAGGGCAACTAAGGAGTGTGTTTCGGGTCGTTAAGCACCTCAAGGTCCTGGAGTGGCCTAGCCAGTCTCCAGACCTGAACCCAATAGAATATCTTTGGAGGGAGCTGAAAGTCCGTATTGCCCAGCGACAGCCCCGAAACCTGAAGGTCTGTATGGAGGAGTGGGCCAAAATCCCTGCTGCAGTGTGTGCAAACCTGGTCAAGAACTACAGGAAATGTATGATCTCTGTAATTGCAAACAAAGGTTTCTGTACCAAATATTAAGTTCTGCTTTTCTGATGTATCAAATACTCATGCAATAAAATGCAAATTAATTACTTAAAAATCATACAATGTGATTTTCTGGATTTTTGTACCTATGATAAAAATTACAGACTTCTACATGCTTTGTAAGTGGGAAAACCTGCAAAATCGGCAGTGTATCAAATACTTGTTCTCTCCACTGTATATGGACGAGCGATGTCAGAGCGGCATTGGACTAAGATACAGTAGCATAGTATAAAATACAGTATATACATATGAGATGAGTAATGCAAGATATGAAAACATTATTAAAGTGGCTAGGGTTCCATTTCTTAAAGTGGACAGTGATTTCTAATCTATGTCTATAGGCAGAAGTCTCTGATGTGCTAGAGATGGCTGTTTAACTGTCTGATGGCCTTGAGATAGAAGCTGTTTTTCAGTCTCTCGGTCCCAGCTTTGAAGCACCTGTACTGACCTCGCCTTCTGGATGACAGTGGGGTGAACAGGCAGTGGCTTGGGTGGTTGATGTCCTTGATGATCTTTTTGGCCTTTCTATGGCATCGGGTGCTGTAGGTGTCCTGGAGGGCGGGAAGTTTGCCCCCGGTAATGCGTTGGGCAGACTGCGCACACTCGATGTACATACATACTTCAGAGAATTTGGCTCCGAAGGCTAGCATGCTACAAACTTTACCAAAAGCATGGACGGTTGGTAGTCGTTAAGTGCTAACTTAGCCATAGTGTTAACAGTGTTGCGGAGTAGTGAACTACATGTACTCCGACTAGTAATGAAACTAGATTTTACAGTAGCTTGGTGGTAGTTGAACTAAATTAAATCTTGGTAGTGTTTTCAGTAGTTAATGACTTTTTAGCCGTGTAGCAGTGTAGCTAACTACTGGAACTACACACTACTTCTTTAGTAGCCAATCATTATTTATTTTTTGTCATTAGACCTGCCTAATTCTCACTAATTCTCACATATTTGTTTGTGTTTAATATGATGAATTAAACATTCTGTTAACATATGACTACAGAGTGATCTGTTCTTGCTATTTGTAGTCCATGACATTTCAGATTTAGATGTGATCATTTTTCACTAAGTAGTTTGGATGTAGTGAACTACTGTTTCAAAGTAACTTTAGTTTAGTAAACTATACTTTTCTTAAGGGTGGCTTTACTATAGTTTAACTTCTTCCAGTGTGAAGTAATTAGACAGACAGACAGACAGACAGACAGACAGACAGACAGACAGACAGACAGACAGACAGACAGACAGACAGACAGACAGACAGACAGACAGACAGACAGACAGACAGACAGACAGACAGACAGACAGACAGACAGACAGACAGACAGACAGACAGACAGACAGACAGACAGACAGACAGACAGACAGACAGACAGACAGACAGACAGACAGACAGACAGACAGACAGACAGACAGACAGACAGATAGATAGATAGATAGATAGATAGATAGATAGATAGATAGATAGATAGATAGATACTTTATTTATCCCAGAGGGGAAATTTCTTTGTCTACATTGGTAAATTGGTAAACTATATTTTCAGAGTAGCTTCCCCAATGCTGATTGCTAACCTATCACCATTCCTCCTGGAAGTGCATCCCACTTCTGACACCAAATGCTGAGAATTTCGGATGATAAAGAGCTTAGAATCATCAACCCTCTGGTACGAAGACTAGTACACTCTAAACATTGCCAAAGTACTTTAAGACTAGGGATAGAATTTTACATTTAAGTAATTTCTTGAAATTAATTTGGAAACATGGCTTTGGGCCCCATTTTTTTTTCCTGTTTGAAATGCTTGATATTTCTAAAGCTTTCCTTCAATGTGTGTGTTCATATTTTAATTGCTTTTGAAGAACAGAGAGCAAGTCAAGATGCTCCCACTCACTTTATTTGGAAGGTCCTGAAGTAATCTTTTATTGTAAAGGCCATTTTGGGACAGAAAGGATGAGTGATAGCGTGTGCATTCATTTGAAAGATGGAGAGCATTTTGTCAAGGGTCTGTATAAGCCTATTTGTCTATGGCTACGCTCTTAACAAACAAAGTTATGCAAGTGCTCTATCTGTCCTTTCTTTGAGATTTTACCTTGAACGCATTATGACAACATCACAAGGTTCAAAGCAAGGAGGGGAAAAGCCACCAGGGAAGAGGAGAGGAGAATTGGCTTCAATTTAATCCACCCATCCCAATTCACTCTGATGTAAAACTGTTGGCAACAGAAAACAACAAGGAACTACAATTTCAATGATAAAGGATACAGTTTAATTTAACCTTCTGACTCATACAAAGTTTCAACTCACGGCATGAAAGTCCATTTAGTCAAATGATATCGGGATTGTGTTGTTAATGGTACAATGTATTGTGAAGCCGAATGCAACTGTAAATTATTAGAAATGAGGCAAGTGTGTAGAGGCACAGCATGTAGAGAGTATAAAGAATTACCTCGAAGGTAGCAGAGGCAGATCTTTTAAATGAAAGACCCTAGTAATAAATAAAAACGGTCTGCACTAACGCTTTAAGCTTTTGTTTGGTCAAGAAAAAAGCAACAAGGCTTTAAAGATGCTTTCATTGGAGGCCAATCCAATCTTCAAAGAGCCCTGTGATTATGTCATTAGTACATGTTTGATACCACTGTAGATAGTGCCAAATCTTCCTGTGCTTTTCAGGCCTGCCCCACAGGTCTCTAACAGTAAGCAGCTTAGCATTAATATTGTACAGTGCTGCACATGACTCCAAGGGGTCTAAAACGGAAGGGGGGAAGCCAGCGTCATAATCCACCTCAGACTGGTCCCTTTCATCTGGATTGATTGGAGTGATTGAGATATTTTCATTGGCAAATTTGATGCTACCTCTATGCATGGCATAAATAACATCATTATGCAACAACAATAACTTGAATGAAACAATTGTTACTTTTCATGTTAAGTTCAAGCTGCTGCTTGATGATTGAAAAGTAAAATACCCTTTCCCAAAAAGCCTAATAGCACTAAGATCATTGTTAGAACCTTTGTAGAAGCGTTGTGAAATCGGTGAACTCTTTTCCCAAAGCCTCATTAATAAGGTGTCCCTTGAATAGTGTTTGAAGAGCTCTTTCACTCACTCAGGCCCTTCACTGCCACGGGTCACACGCTGCCGTAAGGAATTCTCTATGGATTCCTCCAGGAATTAAGGATTTTCTAGAATTTAAATTAATAAAAAATAAATCAATGTGTTAATTAATTTGTGTTAATTATATGATTGTGGGGATAAAAGTGGCATTAATAATTTATGCAATAATTAATTGACTGAAATTAATCACGTAATGATTTCGATATTAAACACCTCTGTGGGATAAATTGCTTAGCAACTTCCATTAGTTTTATCAGCTGTGACATAGCTTATGACGAAACCATGTAGCAGATTTGACTCATTAAGGTGTAATTACTTGTCTACTTTATACACTTATATATTTACTCAATATACTGTAGTATTGTTAGCTACTTGTGATCAGGTAAACAGGTATTCAATCATTTGTGACAAAATACATTTGCATTGAACAGTAACCTTCCCAGGTCTGACTATGATGAAATAAGATACATAAAAGAACTACCAGTGAGAACTACCTTTCATACATACCGTAAACCATAGTAGGCCCATGAATACTGTAAACCACAGTAGGTCCATACATACTGTAAACCACAGTAGGTCCATGCATACTGTAAACCACAGTAGGTCCATGAATACTGTAAACCACAGTAGGTACATACATACTGTAAACCACAGTAGGTCCATGCATACTGTAAACCACAGTAGGTCCATACTGTAAACCACAGTAGGTCCATACTGTAAACCACAGTAAGTCCATACATACTGTAAACCACAGTAGGTCCATACATACTGTAAACCACAGTAGGGCCATGAATACTGTAAACCACAGTAGGTCCATACATACTGTAAACCACAGTAGGTCCATACATACTGTAAACCACAGTAGGTCCATACATACTGTAAACCACAGTAGGTCTGCTATAGCAGGAAACACAAATAAAACATAATAGAACCATCCATCAACAAGATGTTTATTTTGCAATATACAGCTGTTGGGGCAAGACATTTACATATATTTTTTATATTTTATATATTTATATATTGCACCCATTTTATTTTCTTATGCAGTCACACACAGTATCTGACATACAATGACTGGAATTGTCAAGCAGTCAAGCCCTCGGTCGATGCCTTACCAAGTCAATGTATCCACACTCTACACACTCTGGCACTAGACATACAGCAGTGATGCCTTGTATTACACTCTTGTAAAGTCCAGTCTTGAGCCCTGATATCATTCTGTATTTTTAATGTATAGTGCAGCCATCTCATAGTGACTCTAGGTCAGAGGCATGTACACTGAACTGAAATATAAGTTTCCCTACGCACAAAAAGATTATTTCTCTCAAATGTTGTGCACAAATTTGTTTACATCCTTGTTAGTGAGCATTTCTCCTTTGCCAAGATAATCCATCCACCAGACAGGTGTGGTATAACAAGAACCTGATTAAACAGCATTATCATTACACGGATGCTGGGGCCAATAAAAGGCCACTCTAAAATGTGCAGTTTTGTCACACAACACAATGGCACAGATGTGCATACAACTGGCATGCTGACTGCAGGAATGTCCACCAGAGATGCTGCCAGAGTTCACAACCGCAGACCACATAAATGGCGTCGTGTGGGCAAGCGGTTTGCTGATGTCAACGTTGTGAACAGAGTGCCCCATGGTGTCGGTGGGGTTATGGTATGGGCAGGCATAAGCTACGAACAACGAAGTCCAATTGATGTGCCATTGTCCTGCCTTTGTTTTAAGGTATCTGTGACCAACAGATGCGTAGCTGTATTCCCAGACACGTAAAATCCATAGATTAGGGCCTAATTCATTTATTTCAATTGACTGATGTCTTTATACGAACTGTAACTAAGTAAAATCTTTGAAATTGTTTCATGTTGCGTTTTATATTTTTGCAGCAGTGAATTTACTGTCATTGATCTTATTAGAATATCATTCAGGGAATATTCTTGCCCCTCTTTTACAGATGACGTTGTCAGCACCTTTCAGCCATCTTTCTCCTGGACAGGTAGAGGATGGAGAGGCAAAGACGCTACAGCTGATTATTTGTTCTGCCTATATACAGGTAAGTCAATTAAGAACACATTCTTATTTACAATGATGACCTGATGATAGAATGAGGTAAGAGTGGCTTTGAACAGTGTGCTTTACACTCCTAACACAGTGTGCTTTACACTCCTAACACAGTGTGCTTTACACTCCTAACACAGTGTGCCTTACACTCCTAACACAGTGTGCTTTACACTCCTAACACAGTGTGCCTTACACTCCTAACACAGTGTAATTACACTCCTAACACAGTGTGCCGTACACTCCTAACACAGTGTGCCTTACACTCCTAACACAGTGTGCCTTACACTCCTAACACAGTGTTCCTTACACTCTTAACACAGTGTGCCGTACACTCCTATGGTGGTGGTTCTCTTGTGTTTCATCCAAAAGGAGATCATTCCTGCACGTCGGACGCGTGGCAGATAAGTTATAGATCCCAGTGCCGGTCTGCCATGGGGGCAGAGATCTATTCCTCTCTCTGATTATAGAGACAGACCAGGGGAATCTCTGTAGCTATATCTAGGAAAGGAGGGAGGGAGGGAGAGAGAGGGAGGGAGAGACAGGGAGAGGGAGGGAGAGAGAGTGAAATACCACAGTGTTCCATCAAAGTAGCAAGATTTGTGACCTGTTGCCACAAGAAAAGGGCAACCAGTGAAGAACAAACACTGTTGTAAATACAAGCTATATTTATGTTTATTTATTTATTTAGAGGAGGGGATGTGATGAGAGGAGGGGATGTGATGAGAGGAGGGGATGTGATGAGAGGAGGGGATGTGATGAGAGGAGGGGATGTGATGAGAGGAGGAGATGTGATGAGAGGAGGTGTGATGATGAGAGGAGGGGATGTGACACATCGCTGACATCTTGGCATCTCACAGACTGATTTGCTGACAAGGTGACTTTATAGAACTAGTCTCAACCATCCTGTAAATATAGGCTATTATATCCATTCATAAGTTCTCGAACCATGGGGACTTTTAGACTGGAAACTTAAATTAAGAAAACAGGAAGGTTATAAAAAAAGCTTGTGTTCATATTGAAATATTGACTGGCCATCTGAAGGCTGCGGGCAGGAGGGTTTTAAAATGTATGCCCCAGGGCTGCCAGTTGCCTTGTTGCTGTTTCTGTGATCAGTGTTGGCGTCTGACATGGGCAGCTCTGCCAAAGCTCGGGTTTTGCCCTGGGCTCAGTGAAGACGAGAGGTCAGAGGTCAGATATCCCTCTCTGCTGTTTGGGGAAAGGGCTGCTAGAGCCATGATTAGAAGTAGTCTGATATGGTACAGAACATGATCTTTAGTGTCAACCTTTACATATGCTTTGTGTTATATTTCCCTAATTAGTTGCACTGCTAATTTAAAGTGCATTACAAGACTACAAAACCTTTTCCAAAACAATACATACATTTGATGTATATTGACCAATGTTCTCTATATAACCCTAGACATAATATGTTGTACCACTCCTCCAGCCCTTTCAGTGCACTTAGGCCTGTTGTTGTCATGGATCAATAGCTATGGAAAAGCTGCATTTAACTTCCTTCAGGTATTACTGTTCTCTACTGCTGTCCCACTTCTACTCCTGTCTCCCTCCCCAAACACAATGTCATAAATCCACTCCCACAACACCACAACCAGCCATTAGGGTACACATCCAAGAGGAAACAGACACCTTTCACAGATTAATACAGGGTTGTGTCAGTCAAGGCTTTTATTTCCGGAGTTGAACACTTAAAGTTCCCCAGGGATAGTCATTTTTCATGCAACAATTCCTCACAATGCTCCTCTCTGCTGAAAATAACATATAATGGAAAATATTAATACAGACAGACAGTTTTAGTCTTGTTGAGGAAAGCTGTCGCAGTCCCTCAATTGTGTTCGTTCAATGGGAAACCCTGTATGATTTAACTAATCAACAGGAACCCTGTATGATGTAACTAATCAACAGGAACCCTGTATGATGTAACTAACCAACAGGAACCCTGTATGATGTAACTAATAAACAGGAACCCTGTATGATGTAACTAATAAATAGGAACCCTGTATGATGTAACTAATAAACAGGAACCCTGTATGATGTAACTAACCAACAGGAACCCTGTATGATGTAACTAATAAACAGGAACCCTTTATAATGTAACTAACCAACAGGAACCCTGTATGATGTAACTAATAAACAGGAACCCTGTATGATGTAACTAATAAACAGGAACCCTGTATGATGTAACTAATAAACAGGAACCCTGTATGATGTAACTAATAAACAGGAACCCTGTATGATGTAACTAATAAACAGGAACCCTGTATGATGTAACTAGTCATGCTATTGTTATTATTTTCTGGGCATGCCAGTATTGTATATTCCTTCATCCTTGAGCGGTAGGTAGGCTAGCGGTTAGTGTTGGGCCAGTTACCGACAATGTGAAAAAACCTGTCGATGTGTCCTTGAGCAAGGGACTTAAACCTAATTTGATCCATGGGGTGACCCTGTATGTAGGCTGTCATAGTAAATAAGAATTTGTTCTTAACTGACTTGCGTAGTTAAATAAAGGTTAAATAAAATAAAGAAATAAAATAAAGAAATATCCTTTAGAAATAATGATTAAATGACAAAAAACAATTTATTTTTGAAAGATGCACATGTCATATACTTACGAACATTCAGCTAAACATTTAATCATAGCTGTGTGATAGATTCATTGAATGCACTAGCAAATGCTCCCATTCAGATGCTCCCCCCCCCCCCCCACCCCCCCACACACATCCTGGATGAATCCTCTTCTAAAACAATGCACCAGTCAGAGTTCTCAGCGGAGCGGGGGATGTGGAATAACCAGTCAATTGGAACGGGAAAGCTGTTGTTAAAAAATATATATCTGATGTCAATTAACGACGGGCCTTAGAGGTTTATTTCCCCTTCATTTCTAAAAGTTGTTTCTTTTCCCAGGTCTGAAAATGAGCTTGGGTTATTGTAATCTGGCCCCACAGATGTCTAGTACATTTGCTCATCACTTAGTCCCCATGGGCTACCTCACTGCTAGGCAGGCATGACCTCCCCCTCACCAGGACTGTTAACTACTCCATTTCAAAGCTCATTGTTATGCTAGAGTGAAGCTCTTCATTACATTTTTTTCTATCAATAATTAATTGCAAGGTTGCTTTTATATGTTTTTTATTCACATATCAAAGTCTGGAGAATCTCTGGTGGTTATATCATGTATATATCATATCACCATCAAATTGTTCATTATGCCTTGATCTACAGTATATATTTGGATAAATAGAATCATTGCATATCAATGGGATATAGCTAAATGTAAAGATGAATGGTACAAGTACTTAACCTTGAGGTGCTCCGCAATGATTATCTGTGGTGCTATCTAATACATGGGACCCCCGCAGCCCACAACCCATTGCATAAGTGGGGCTCATTCACAGAGAAAGATATGGGAGGTCTGGTACATTCAGTGGTCCACGGTGATAAAAATAACAGTTACTTTCTACCATGATTCAGTCCAGCTACATGTCCGGAAGCTAAACTGAAAATGAAGTTGATTCAGAATCAAGTGCTGCAAACTGGCTGTGTCAAACTCACTTTTTTGATTATATATAAATACTTTTGTACCTGTTTCCTCCAGCATCTTCACAAGGTCCTTTGCTGTTGTTCTGGGATTGATTTGCACTTTACGCACCAAAGTACGTTCATATCTAGGAGACGGAACCTCCTTCCTGAGCTGTATGACGGCTGCGTGGTCCCATGGTGTTTATACTTGCGTACTATTGTTTATACAGATTAACTTGGTACCTTCAGGTGTTTGGAAATTGCTCCCAAGGATGAACCAGACTTGAGGTTTACAGATTTTTTTGAGGTATTGGCTGATTTCATTTGATTTTCCCATGATGTCGAGCAAAGAGGCACTGAGTTTGAAGAAAGGCCTTGAAATACATCCACAGGTACACCTCCAATTGACTCAAATTATGTCAATTAGCCTAGAGTTGTTGAAAAATTTGTTTTAATGACTTCAACCTAAGTGTATGTAAACTTCCGACTTCAACTGTATGTAGGTCACTCATTACAAATGGCGTTATGTCTCATTAAAACGTTTTTGTGTAAGAAAATGGAGAGATGGAATTCAGGTTATTTTTCTCTCTCTCTCTCTCTCTCTCTCTCTCTCTCTCTCTCTATCTCTCTCTCTCTCTCTCTATCTATCTTCCTCGCTCCCCTGCTGTGTTCTAGTTGAGACATAAGAGGGCAGAGAAACATGGCTAACCTCGAGTCGCTCCTGCTGACAAATATCTGATTAATGACCAAGGCCTGGGTCAGAATCCACAGAATGTTTCTCCTACTCTACAGCTTGTTTCTGTCTACGGCTGTGCCGTGGTAATTGTGGGATTATTGCTGATTCTCAGTTTGTGAATGGAGAATAACGATTTTGTTAGCTAAAATTATATATTAAACTATATCAAGTTTAGTGGCTTAATTTGTGTTTACTTCACATGAACTCATTGTTATGTGCAGTTAATCCACACACAGTGTTAGAATCTTGACTCTTTGCAGGGTGAGTCTCCATGTAAATGTGTGTCAGGTGTTGAGATGAGTGGACACTAGACAGGTCAGACACTGGTTTGACAGGTCCCTGTGTGCCCCCTTGTTCTGTCCCAAATTGACGCTATTCACATGGCTTTAACACATCTGGAAATGAAAAACACCTACGTGAGAATGCTGTTCAGCATTTACAGTGACTTCGGAAAGTATTCAGACCCTTCAACTTTTTTCCACATTTTGTTACGTGACAGCCTTATTCTAAAATGGATTCAATGTATTATATATTAATCAATAATGAAAAAGCTTTTTTTTACGAATTTATTAAATACAAAAAATGGAATATCACATTTACAAGTATTCAGACTCTTTACTCAGTACTTTGTTGAAGCACCTTTGGCAGTGATTACAGCACCTAATCTACTTGGGTATGACGCTACAAGCTGTATTTGGGGACCCATTCTTCTCTGCAGATCCTCTCAAGCTCTGTCAGGTTGATTGGGGAGCGTTGCTGCACAGCTATTTTCAGGCCTCTCCAGAGATGTTCGATCAGGTTCAAGTCCGGGCTCTGGCTGGGCCACTCAAGGACATTCAGAGACTTGCCCCGAAGCCACTCCTGCGTTGTCTTGGCTGTGTGCTTATGGGCGTTGTCCTGAGCATCACAGCATGATGCTGCCACCACCGTGCTTCACCATAGGGATGGTGCCAGGTTTCCTCCAGACACTTGGCATTCAGGCCAAAGAGTTTAATCTTGGTTTCATCAGACCACAGAATCTTGTTTCTCATGGTCTGAGATTCTTTAGGTACCTTTTGGTAAACTCCAAGCGTGCTGTCATGTGCCTTTTACTGAGGAGTGGCTTCCGTCTGGCCACTCTACCATAAAGGCCTGATTGGTGGAGTGCTGCAGAGATGGTTGTCCTTCTGTAAGGTTCTCCCATCTCCACAGAGGAACTCTAGAGCTCTATCAGAGTGACCATCAGGTTCTTGGTTACCTCCCTGACCAAGGCCCTTCTCCCCCGATTGCTCTTGGTGGTTCCAAACTTCTTCCATTTAAGAAGTGTTATTTGGGACCTTCAATGCTGCAGATTTTTTGTTGGTACCCTTCCCCAGATCTTTGCCTCGACACAATCCTGTCTCTGAGCTCTACAGACAATTCCTTCAACCTCATGACTTGGTTCTTGCTCTGACATACACTGTCAACTGTGGGACCTTATATAGACAGGTGTGTGCCTTTCCAAATCATGTCCAGTTAATTTAATTTGCCACAGGTGGACTCCAATCAAGTTGTATAAACATCTAAGGATGATCAATGGAAACAGGATAGACCTGAGCTCAATTTTGAGTCTCATAGCAAAGGGTCTGAATACTTTTGTAAATAAGGTATTTCTGTTTTTAGTTTTTAATACATTTGCAAAATTTCTAAAACCTGTTTTCGCTTGATGGCGTGTTCTGAGGATTTTTTTTTTCAAATCCATTTTAGAATAAGGCTATAACGTAACAAAATGTGGAAAACGTCAAGGGGTATGAATACTTTCCAAAGGCACTGTAACACCATAGTACCCTCCAAGCTCAACACCAGGCTCAGGACCCTGGGTCTGGACACCACCCTCTGCAACTGGATCCTGGACTTCCTGACAGCCAGACCACAGGCTGTGAAGATTGGCAACCAAAACTCCTCCACACTGACTCTTAACACAGTTCCCCCCCCAGCGGTGTGTCCTCAGCCCTCTGCTGTACTCCCTGTTCACCCACGACTGCGAGACTTTTCAAGACACGAACTCCATCATAAAGTTTGCTGACGACACCACAGTTGTAGGCCTGATAACCAAAAACTCAGCAATCAGCCTAAAGGGAGGAGGTAAGTGAACTGGCATTGTGGTGCCATGACAACAACCTCTCCCTCAAGTTCAGCAAAACAAAGGAGTTGATTGTTGACTTCAGAAAGCAGGGTATTGAACATGCCCCAATCTGCATTAGAGCGAGTCAGCAGTTCTAAGAACCTCTGTGTCCACATCACCGAGGGCTTGACTGGACCAACAATACCACCACTCTTTTCAGCATTTGGGCAGATACCAAGAAGCTCAGAGACAGACTCACTGCTTCAACTTGTGGGTTTTACCATTGACACAGAGCTCCAGTCCTATAGAACACAGGACTCACTGCTTCAACTCCTGGTTTTACCATTGATACAGAGCTCCAGTCCTATAGAACACAGGACTCACTGCTTCAACTCCTGGTTTTACCATTGATACAGAGCTCCAGTCCTATAGAACACAGGACACACTGCTTCAACTCCTGGTTTTACCATTGATACAGAGCTCCAGTCCTATAGAACACAGGACTCACTGCTTCAACTCCTGGTTTTACCATTGATACAGAGCTCCAGTCCTATAGAACACAGGACTCACTGCTTCAACTCCTGGTTTTACCATTGATACAGAGCTCCAGTCCTATAGAACACATGACTCACTGCTTCAACTCCTGGTTTTACCATTGATACAGAGCTCCAGTCCTATAGAACACAGGACTCACTGCTTCAACTCCTGGTTTTACCATTGATACAGAGCTCCAGTCCTATAGAACACAGGACTCACTGCTTCAACTCCTGGTTTTACCATTGATACAGAGCTCCAGTCTTTCTCTGTGCAGGTTATAATAACTTAAGTGTAAAGAAAATGAACAGCCAATCTGAAGGTAGTAATACAGTATTTAAATATTATACAGCCATAGTTTAAGGTAGTTTATGTTAATTTGAACAATGTTACTGTTAGTTTGATGTTTGAAAAATATAGTAGCACATTTTTATCCAATTTAAACATAATTATGGGGAGTTAGTATATTTTAAAGTAATTTAGATTTTCTAAAGTGAGTTATGTCCCTGTGGGAATGGAATATTAAACAACACATGCTGATTAATTGACAAGTAAAACATCTCAATCTTCAGCCACTGTGATTTAATTATTCATTACATCACTTACTCAAGACCAGTTACTCCTACATGCTACAGTACAGGGGGAGGGAAACCCCTCCAGCAGGTTCTCTCTCTCTCTCTCTCTCTCTCTCTCTCTCTCTCTCTCTCTCTGTCTCTCTCTCTCTCTCTCTCTCTCTCTCTCTCTCTCTCTCTCTCTATCTCTCTCTGTCTCTTTCTTTCTTTCCGTCTCTCGCTCTCTCTGTCTCTCTCACTCTCTCTCTCTCCACCCCCCCCCCTCTCTCTCACTCTCTCTCTCTCTCTCTCTCTCTCTCTCTCTCTCTCTCTCTCTCTCTCTCTCTCTCTCTCTCTCTCTCTCTCTTCTCACTCTCTCTCTCTGACTCTCTCTCTCTTTCTCTCTCTTTGTCTCTCTCTCTCTCTCTCTCTCTCTCTCTCTCTCTTGGTGCATGCTGGGAGCGTTTGGGTGTGTGTGGGGATTCCTAAGGGAAGAGGGTGACTGTTATTTACTTTTTCCTTATTTTTCATCTATAAAATTTGGGGTATAACAGTTGATTTTTGGAAAGTAGGTTAAGTTGAGTTAAGTTTTTTTGGGGGGGACGGTGTTGGGATGGCGTCGTTCCCGAACGGGGGAGAGCCACCGCCACCTGTGTCTCTGCGTAATGGAATCAGGTGTGTTCCCGCGCCAGGTGTGGAGCTGGAAGACGTGCTAGTCGCGGTCGGAGAGCAGATCGGCTTTGAGAACATTTCTTCGGCTTCGAGGATGAATAAGGCCGTTGTGATTTTTGTAAAGGAGGAAGAGGTAGCTAATCGTCTAATTATTAACGGAATTGTGGTAAGTGGCGATTTTATTAATGTTTCACCGCTGGTTGCGCCGACGACACGCATAACTATCTCGGGCGTGCCCCCATTCATTCATAATGATGAGATTGAGCGGGGATTAGTTCGTTATGGAAAGTTTGCTAGCGCAATTAAGGTGG
Source organism: Thymallus thymallus (assembly GCA_023634145.1). NCBI lineage: Eukaryota > Metazoa > Chordata > Actinopteri > Salmoniformes > Salmonidae > Thymallus > Thymallus thymallus. Next base: position 18,739,006 of record CM042419.1, read on the forward strand.
TTCCACTTCGTTGTAAAAATGCAGCATTAAAGCATGTTATGTCGTTTAGGAGGCAGGTGTTCATGTTTTTGAATGAGCAGGAATTGGATATTTCTTTCAGAGTATGGCATGAAGGAAAGGCGTACATGGTGTATGCAAGCTCTGGAAGTATGAAGTGTTTTGAGTGTGGAGATGTGGGCCATAAAAGGATGGCGTGTCCACATAAAGCTCAGAACAGTGAGGAGGCTGCAGGCCCTAGCGATGCTGTTGATGTAGCAAATGGACTTGAGACCGCAAAACAGTCTCATGCTGGAGAGACGAGTGACGGTAGAGCTCAAAGTACTGAGACCGCAAAACAGTCTCATGCTGGAGAGACGAGTGACGGTAGAGCTCAAAGTAATGAGACCGCAAAACAGTCTCATGCTGGAGAGACGAGTGACGGTAGAGCTCAAAGTAATGAGACCGCAAAACAGTCTCATGCTGGAGAGACGAGTGACGGTAGAGCTCAAAGTGCTAAACAAACTGATGTTGTTGATGATGATGATGATGATGAGGATAACAATGAGTTTAGTGAGAAAGGTGAAAAATCAGGTTTGTCCAAACAAAATAAAAAGGCTGAAGTTAATGGAGTTGTGGATGATGAAGTGGCAGGGACATCTGGATGTGTTGAAATGTCTGAGGATAAAGAAATAAGAGATGATGATTCAGTCTCTGATATTTCTGAGATAGGTTCACAGATTTCGGATGATACGTACACATTGCAGGAAATTAATAACTTTTTGGATGCAACATTTGGAAAAGTAGTGGAAGTTAAGGATTTTTTTCCAGACACAGATAAATTCATTGGGTCTGTGGTGTTGCTGCAGAAAACGGTCAGTTATGAAGCCTTAGATAAAAAAAAGAGATTTCGTCTGAAGAAAATGATAACAAGGTTAAGGAAGGATAAAATGCATGCTTGGAAAAAAGTAAAATGAAGAAGTTGCACATGGTGATTTCTAAACTTTGTGTGTCACATTTGTACCTGTCCTGTCTCTTTTATTTCCTTTTTCTTATGGGGCTTTTAAGGCTGGGCTCCTTGAATATAAATGGAGGTAGAGATAGGACAAAATTGGCAATGATTTCAGAGTTTTTCAAAATTAACCGGGTTGATGTAGCTTTTTTACAAGAAACACATACTGATACTGATAATGAAAATGAATGGAGCATGTGGTGGGAAGGGAAGCTCACTTTAAGTCATGGGACAAATAAGAGCGCAGGGGTAGCTATATTATTTTCGAAAAATATCAATGTTAATATTTTAGCTGTAGATGAGGTTATAAAAGGTAGACTTTTGTTAACTAAGATTGAGGTTAGGGGAATGGTATTTGTGTTCATGAATGTTTATGTCCCAAATAATGGGTCTGAGAGGATGGATTTTTTTATGAAAATGACAAAGTTAATTAAGACAATTGATAGTAAAGTGTGTATTGTTGTGGGAGGAGACTGGAATTGCACCACAGATTTTACAATTGATAGAAATGGTGAAGAACCACACAGTCAATCAAGCATGATGTTGACAAAAGTATTGAATGAATTTGAATTACTAGATGTGTGGAGAATGATCAATAAAAGAACTAGACAATATACCTGGCTTAAAGTAAATGATAATAGAGTCAGTGGTGCAAGATTAGATAGATTCTATTTGGGTAAAGTATGGAATAATCGGGTGATGAATACTTCTATTTTGCCTAATGGTTTTTCAGACCATCACATGGTTATTTTTGATTTTAATTTAAAAAATATGTCAAAACCTATTTATTACTGGCATTTTAATGCTAAATTGCTACAAGACATTAATTTTTGTGATTCATTTATTTTATTCTGGAAGAACTGGAAAACGAGGAAAGATTCATTTGAGAGTCTCAATCAGTGGTGGGATGTGGGTAAAGTTAACATAAGGATGTTGTGTCAGAATTATTCATCTCATATTGGATCAGTGGTGAAGGAAACTGTGAAAAGACTACAAAGAGACATTGAACTTTTAGAACAGGACATTTTTAATAATAATGAACTTGTGCATGATGATGCTCTACAAAGAAAAAATAAAGAGCTTGGGACTTTTCTACAAGAGCAAGTAAAGACAGCGCTAATAAGGGCAAGATTTTGTTCTATTAAAGACATGGACACTCCTAGCACATACTTTTTCAATCTTGAAAAGAAAAGTACAACGCAGAAGCAAATGTACCATCTTCGTCGTCATGATGGTTCTATAACAACAGATCCTGCAGAAATAAGGAAGATGTCTGTGGATTTCTATACACAATTATATGCTTCTGAAAACTGTAACCAGGAAAGCGCTGATGATCTACTTAGTGATCTACCAAAGATTGAGAGTGAACAGAGAAAGGTTTTGGATGATAATATTACATTTCAAGAGCTTACAGAGGCAATGCAGCAGTTGTCCACGGGTAGATCCCCAGGAATTGATGGATTGACTGCCGAATTCTATCAACGTTTTTGGGGTATTTTAGGAGAAGACTTTTATGAGGTACTGTCTGAATGTTGCCAAAGTAAGATACTTCCCACAAGTTGTAGTCGGGCAGTACTTTCATTACTTCCAAAAAAAGGAGATCTGGGACTTTTAAAAAATTGGAGACCAGTGTCATTGTTGTGTGTTGACTACAAAATATTTTCTAAATGTTTGGCTAACAGATTAAAGTGTTATCTGGGTTTATTGGTACAGAAGGATCAGACATACTGCGTTCCAGAAAGATCTATAATGGACAATATTTCCTTATTACGTGATGTTATTGAATTAAGTCAATTAAATAATTATGAAGTTGGGGTTCTTTCTCTAGATCAAGAGAAAGCTTTTGATAGAGTTGACCATGGGTATCTATATAATGTTTTACAGCATTTTGGTTTTGGTGACAAATTTATTTCATATATTCAATTATTGTATTCAAATGCATTTGTTCTGGTAAAAGCTGGCGGTGGTTTAAGTGCACCAATACCTGTTTCTAGAGGAATTAGACAAGGCTGTCCACTTTCAGGACAGTTATATAGTCTTGTCATTGAACCTCTTTTGTGCAGGTTAAGGAGGAATCTCAATGGAGTCTTAATCCCAAATGGAGACATAAGTTCTATGGTGTCCGTATCGGCTTATGCTGATGACGTTACAGTTTTTATTAAAAGCCAGGATGATGTTACAGTTTTAACTAAGAACATTGAGCAATATGAGAAGGCATCCTCAGCCAGATTAAACTGGGGAAAAAGTGAGGGTTTTATTATTGGACAATGGATGGGGAAAAGACCTCCGCAGCTTCCTGGTGGTTTGAAATGGGGTAGGGAAGGGCTGAAAGTTTTAGGTGTATATTTAGGGAATAGTCAATTTCAGATGAAGAATTGGGAGGGAATGCTGGAGAAAGTGATTGCCCGTTTGTCTAAATGGAAATGGCTATTACCACAGTTGTCGTATAGAGGGCGAGTTTTGGTTATTAATAACCTAACTGCCTCTACACTGTGGCACAGGTTTATTGTTATGGAGCCACCGGATGACCTGATCTGCCGTATACAAAGAGCACTGGTGGACTTCTTCTGGAGTGGGCAGCACTGGATCCGGGCAGCAGCACTGTATTTACCTGTCCAGGAAGGTGGCCAGGGGTTGGTGGATGTGAGGAGTCGTATCAGTGCCTTCAGGATACAAGCTGCACAGAGACTCCTCTATCATAAGGACTTGACTTGGGCCCAAACTGCTTGTGCTTTGCTACAGAGAGCAGGAGGACTGGGATTGGATAAACATTTATTCCTAATAAAACTGGAGGAGGTGAGCTTGTCTGAGCTTACACCGTTTTACAAGTCTATGTTGAAGGTCTGGAGAACTGTTTTTAAAGTAGAGCGGGACATTGATCCTCAAGGACACTGGGTCACTGAAGAACCCTTGCTTTTTAATCCAATGATCCAGACAAGGATGTTATCTTCTGTGAGCATACGAACATGCTTACTAAGGAATAACATTGTAAAACTGGGGCACCTCTTGGACAATAATGGATGGAGATCAGCAGAGACCCTCAGAGAGGTGACAGGACTACAGTCACTAAGACTTACAGCAAAATTAATGGAGGAAATTTTTTATGTAATACCAAGCAGCTATAGAGAGATCATCGCAAGGAAGGAAAACGATGAGAAAGGATTCCCGAAGATAAAAATAGCTCCCGCAAGTAAGGAAGATCTGGAAGGTATGGACACTTGTTCAATTTTGTCTTTTGAGGTTCCTCAAATAGAACTCTTCGAGTCTACATCAAAAAAGGCCATTTATCACATCACGGTGAAGATCATACACCAGGAATCACTCAGGAGAGTAAAAGCCTCTGGGTGGCCAGGACTGTTGACACCAGAGTTCCTTGTGAGGGACAGATGGAGAGCACTGTATAAACCTCCAGTGGAGAAGCGAACAGCTGATCTACAATGGAGGATTATCCACAAGGCAATAGCTACAGATGGACATGTGGCACACTTGAATCCAGCAGTGGGTGGGGAATGTAGGTTTTGTGGAGAAGAGGAGGATTTGGAACATTTGTTTTTAAGATGTGAAAGGTTACAAAGTCTTTTTAAACTTCTTAAGGAATGGTTCAGGGAATTTAACGAGGATTTTTCGGATAAAGTGTTCATTGGAGGGTTAAAGTATGGATTTTTGATGAGGAAGAAAGTGTGTTTATTGAGTTATCTGATTGGGACTGCAAAATTGGCAGTGTGGAAAACTAGGAAGAACAAAGGCTTACAATTAGCATCTACGGATCCTGAAGTAATGTTTAGGAAATTAGTGGCAGGAAGGCTTAAAGTGGAGTATGCATATTATAATATTGTAAATGATGTCATGAGTTTTATTGAAATATGGTGTGTTAATGATGTTTTATGCAATATTTATGATGATGTGATGGTTCTGAATTTTTGATTTTTTTTGTATTTGTATAATTCTGTAGGTTTGTATATATTCTAATTTAATTATGCAATTTTAGAGTGAGTATATGATTGTATGAGTTTTGAAATGTAAAAATTAAAGAATTTTGAAACCTCTCTCTCTCTCTCTCTCTCTCTCTCTCCACCCCTCTCTCTCCGCCCCCCTCCCTCCCTCCCTGCTGTTTGTTTGTGTGTAATCGTAATTGAAGGATCATTGCTGATTCTCAGATTGTGAATGGAGAATAACGACTTGTTTTGTCGTATTATGATCTGACATTACTTTAGTTTTTTATTTGTTTGCCGGTCTCTGTCTGAGAAGTCGACAGGTGATATAGCTGGAATTTCTCTATTGTTGAAAATTCAGTTCTACAGGAAAAGGCCTGTAAATTTACCCAGAAAGGACGATATTGTATATTCAGTATTATATTTTCAACTATATGAAGCTTAATGGCTTAATTTGTGTTTACTTCAAATGAACTCATTGTTATGTGCCGTTAATCCACGCACAGTGTTAGAATCTTGACTCTTTGCAGGGTGTTGAGATGAGTGGACAATAGACAGGTCAGACACTAGTTGGACAGGTCCCTGTGTGCCCCGCTTGTTCTGTCCCAAACTGACAAGTCCTCACACCTGCACCTCACACCCGTACCCCTACACCCACCCATCCTGATCTTAGACATACTCTTCTATGTTAAACATGCCATGCTCCAGTCTTATAGAACACAGGACTCACTCCTTCAACTCCTGGTTTTACCGTTGATACAGAGCTCCAGTCTTATAGAACACAGGACTCACTACTTCAACTCCTGGTTTTACCGTTGATACAGAGCTCCAGTCCTATAGAACACAGGACTCACTACTTCAACTCCTGGTTTTACCATTAATACAGAGCTCCATTTCTATAGAACACAGGACTCACTGCTTCAACTCCTGGTTTTACCATTAATACAGAGCTCCAGTCCTATAGAACACAGGACTCACTGCTTCAACTCCTGGTTTTAACATTGATACAGAGCTCCAGTCTTATAGAACACAGGACTCACTGCTTCAACTCCTGGTTTTACCATTAATACAGAGCTCCAGTCTTATAGAACACAGGACTCACTGCTTCAACTCCTGGTTTTACCATTGATACAGAGCTCCAGTCTTATAGAACACAGGACTCACTGCTTCAACTCCTGGTTTTACCATTAATACAGAGCTCCAGTCCTATAGAACACAGGACTCACTCTTTCAACTCCTGGTTTTACCATTGATACAGTGCTCTAGTCTTTTAGAACACAGGACTCACTGCTTCAACTCCTGGTTTTACCATTAATTCAGAGCTCCAGTCTTATAGAACACAGGACTCACTGCTTCAACTCCTGCTTTTACCATTAATACAGAGCTCCAGTCCTATAGAACACAGGACTCACTGCTTCAACTCCTGGTTTTACCATTGATACAGAGCTCCAGTCCTATAGAACACAGGACTCACTGCTTCAACTCCTGGTTTTACCATTAATTCAGAGCTCCAGTCTTATAGAACACAGGACTCACTGCTTCAACTCCTGGTTTTACCATTGATACAGAGCTCCAGTCTTATAGAACACAGGACTCACTGCTTCAACTCCTGGTTTTACCATTGATACAGAGCTCCAGTCTTATAGAACACAGGACTCACTGCTTCAACTCCTGGTTTTACCATTAATACAGAGCTCCAGTCCTATCCTCTTTACAGGTTATAATACACTTTAGTGTAAAGAAGCGAACAGCCAATCTGAAGGCAGTAATACAGTATTTCAACAGTTTAAGGTAGTAGTTTAATGTATGTTCATTTTAACAATATTACCTGTAAGACATTTCTCTACTTTTTTTTATCCATATTAAACATGAATTAAGGGAAGTTAGTATATTTACTACTTCATACTTTCTACCAGTCCGTGGTGTGCTGGGGCGCCAACATAAAAGCCGGTGATGCTTCTCGGGTAAATAAGCTGATAAGGAAGACTAGTTCTGTTCTGGGGATTAGCCTTGACAATCTAAAGGAGGTGGCGGAGAGACGGATCCTGGCCAAACTACTGGCCATCATGGACAATGTCACCCACCCTATGCATGCCATGTTTATGATGCAGAGGAGCACTTTCAGTCACAGACTGATCCCACCATGGTGTGCCAGAGAGCGCTACAGGAGGTCCTTCCTGCCGTCGGCTATTAGACTATTTAATGCCTCACCGGGGTGCCGTGCCGTCGGCAACATAGACCTGGAACTGTTGGGGTGTTAGGACCTAGTTTAACAATTAGGCATCTATCCGTGAGTAACTCTGGTCTGTAATCACTCATTCACTCAGGACTTATTCATTCAGCACTCATTCATTCAGGACTGTATGTACATATTCATGCACAGTTGTTATATTATATCACATGCAATATTGTAAGTCATTCTTGGACTGAACTTACGTAGTCATTCTTGGACTGAACTTACGTAGTCATTCACTGTCAGTTGTATCTTTTTTCATTACTTTTAGTATATCGAATGTTCAATATGTGGATTTATCTGTAATTAAACCCTGCACTAAGGACTGTATTTTAAGGGTATTATTATTATTACCCTAAATTATATCATTTAGCTATTTAAGTATCTCTTGTACTGTACAGTTAATGTAACCATGCAAATATTCACTTACCGGTACATTTAACTGTACATTTACCTGTACAGTTAATTTAACCATGCAAATATTCACTTGCCTGTTCATTTAACCATACTGTATATTTAGTAGACTATTATTACCCTCCCTTATATCATACGCACATTTAGCTATTTAAGTATTTCTTTGCCATCAACCTGTCTAGTATAGTTAACCATGCAAATATTCCTTATTTATCTATATCAACTTGCAATATTTGTATCATTTTTTTCACCTAACACTCTCTAACAATGTATAGTGTACATATTCAACCAATCACACATACTATGCGATGCCTTTTTATAGCTTTTTGCACTCCAGACGTCTTGTATTTTTATACTTTTTGTATCATGTATCGTGTATCTGTCTTTTGTGTATTTTCATTCTGGCATTTTGCACCTGCCCTGTTTTGTCGTTGCTGCTTGACGAAGAAATTTCCCCTCAGGGATCAATAAAGTATCTATCTATCTATCTATCTATCTATCTATCTATCTATCTATCTATCTATCTATCTATCTATCTATCTATCTATCTATCTATCTATCTATCTATCTATCTATCTATCTATCTATCTTAAAGTAATTTAGATTTTCAAAAGTTAGTTAGGTCCCTGTGGGAATGGAATATAAAAAACACATGCTGATTAATTGACAAGTAAAAAACCAGTTCACCAGTTACAAACCCTAAATGTTCTCTCCCATTCCCCACCCTAGTCATTTTCTCTGCCTATTATTTACAGTTTTCCACCATTTATTATGGACCAAAAGTTAAACATTGTGCATCTTAGTATTTTCTGTTTCTTTATAGAGGTTGTGAATTGGATCATTCTCAATGTATTTCTTGAATAGTAAGGAAAGAAGGGATTTTTCATTGGGGTATAATTGGTAGATGTCTCGTTCCACTGTGCCCCTGAACAAACGCCTTTAGAGAGAGAGGGCAAAAGCCCCCCGAGTCGTGCCTGGCACAGGCTCCATTCACCACTAGGCTGCCTGCTGATGGTGTGGGGCGGATTGCCTGGAGGACATGGCCCGCAGGATGGACCCCCCCCACCCCTGACGGGCACTGTTCCTTTGCCAAGGCCTCTGGCCACCCACCCATGGGACTGGGGGTCCTGTGTGGGGTACAGGGGAACAGCTGTCAATAAATTAGAACACCAGCCATTGAGGGAGGTGGGAGAGTGAATGTGACCAAATGGTATTACGGTAGTGTGTTACTGTACTTTATTGAAAGATATGCTAGTACGTCACAGTTGAAACAAATAAAATATTGTAACCTGTTTCGTTTAATACGTTGATGGAGTGTATGGAAGATAATAAACCATGAAACCATGAAACATGCAGAGCCTTTCCAAATGACTGTATCTGAGCTGAACTGTACAAATGACATGAATAATGTTAAGGCCAATGGCAAGCGGTACCTAAGAAGGTGATACAGACCTCTAGAGAGGCTCTTGACATATCTCTGGCATGTGTGACATTCATCTCCATCCAGCAGCATTGTGTTGTGTAAGGCTTTGCATCCCCGTTGCACCTTCATCTTTTCCACCTTCATTTTTCTCCCCTCTGTGATCTGTCTCCTGGGATCTGTAGTCTCTCTGCCATCCGCTCTGTAGTCTTTGATGTCGTATTCCCAACCCACCACCATGTTCCACCATCAACAGGGGTGTTCCATGTTCAGCAGAAAAATGTATCAGTTATTCTGGGATTTTTCAGCCTGACCTTGTTGATTTGATTATTATATCTGACTGCATTTTGGTTCAGGTTGTTATGAAAGGAAATGAAAATCTAAAAATGGGTGTGAGGGAGAGAGGAATGTAAGTGTTCATATTGTTTGGGATTTGGGTATGGTCGTATCTAAAACTGGGGCACATTGTTTCTAATACAAATAGATTATGAGGTGACCACTTTACCTGTAGCAAGGCATTGTGCTTAACTCGATTGTGTCAAAAGGCCTACTTGCCTTTCCAAATGTTTAATAGGGCCGTTTCTGTTTAATAGTGCCATTTCTGGTTGACAAAATCAGGCCAACTGAGTTGTGGATTAGACTGTAGAAACGTTTTATCTAGTGTAATGGGGTGATATTAAAACTGCTAAAACAGTGTTGTATTAATGTGAACAAAGGTGACTTGACTGAGTTGTGAGGAGTAGGAGGAAGTATTATAGCATTCACACCTTTGAAGGAAGGTTCAAAGTGTTTCATTTCCTCCTGGACATATTTTTCAAACCAATGATGAAAGATCTGGAAATAAATGATTTTCTCGCCTCAACAGCCTATAACTAAAGCAGGAGAGAATTTTCTACTTGGTTTTTCATCTACTGAAGAAAGAAAGCTCCTAATGATTTTTCCTTACATTGAACTGCACGATACTTGAGTAAATAATGATTCAGAAATGGTAGGCAAAATGGATAGAACTGCAGGAAATTTGTTTCCGGACCTGAGTCTAGAATATAAGTAAGATACATGTATGTGAATGGTGTGTATTGACAGAATGGACAGTATGGGAATAGAACAGGTGTGCATAGCAGTATATAAAGATGTTGATTCCATACAGGTAGCTCTCTTTAAAAAAGCGAAATAAACATGATCAAACCAGACTGTACATTTCGGCAGTAGCTTTCCACCACTCTCAGCCAGCCCTCTCTTTCCTGTATGTGAGCAGAAGTCCCGTAAAAGAGTGCTTTAGAGGACTTGTGGGGTCCTCGCAGCTTCAATAACCCACAGTGTGTCCCGTTGAGGGCTGTCCTCGGGACGTGCAAACCTTGCCTAACAGTGTAATTCATTACCATAGTGAGGGAAAGTGCTCCATTGGCCCAAAGCCAGCTCCATTCTTTGACTTGATGGGGGAACACTTGATGGGGGATCCACCAGCTCAAACCCTATCTTTTCAACTCTTGTTAAATCACATTTGTATTGCTGTCATCGTTTGGCAAACGCTACCGCTTACAGTTGTATTATGTGGCAACGTGAAATTAGTTATTTCAATCTCCTTTCCCTTAATAGAAAGCATTGAGTTCCAGGGTATTGAGGGAGGCGATATGTGAAGTATGGTATGTGGGCTGTGTCCAAGAAACGCATGTAATATTTAAAGACTGAGTTCCACCCACCTTCTGTTGAGACTCTGGGAGCGCTGCCATGAAATCAATGTAGGTTACAAGTCTGTCTGTTCCTGCTTATATCACGGCTCAACAAGTAGAACACATGTACTGTAGGAAAGGAACATGCAGAATGTATTACAATATGTTATAACCTACTTACTCACTTGCCAAACACATTTCCAGAACATGAAAATGGACACTGAATTACTGTATGTAATTTAGCCACAACAATGTGTAGGCTACCTTCCTATGTATCTAAAGTACCATGCCAATTATCCTAGAAATATAAGTGCTTTCCAAATGCTTTTTAATTGAGTAACTGGACTATAGCCAGCATGAAAAGTAGTATGGTTTGGTTTGACATTAATTGTCAGAGCTTGAAACCACATCAGCTAATTGTTATTTAAACCAAAAGAGAGCATGACTGGCAGATGCTCAGTATGACCGTGGCCTTGTTATTCCCATTGGCTGTGATATTGAACGTGGGAGGGAATACAGATTTGTGTCTTTTGGAAGCACATTCCAGTCAATCATTCCCTCTCCAACAACGAGTGGATACTTCTTCTCTTAGGCTGTTTTGGAGCCATTTAGGCAAATGTTAGCCAAACATCAATATTGTTAGCCAGGACATCAATATTGTTATCTCTACTCATACTGATGTCCTGTAATTGTCATATCGGTCCAGTTGACATATCTTCTATCTCTCAGTGAAACCATGGTAAGGGAAAGTGATCTGGCACCTTGTGGCCGGTGACACTTTGCTTCTTGAAAGTCCAATATCTTGAAAACTGCTGAAATGCAAAACATTTTGGGACTGTATCAATAGTGGACTAATGAAAAACTAGATACTGTAGTTTATAGTTTTTTTTAAATGGATTTTCCCTTTAATGCAGTCAGGACATTGGACTTCTCCAGTATGATTTATCATTCGATTTCACAGATCTGTCTTGGATGGCAGGGTTATAGGTAGAAATGTCCCGACAACATATTGCAGTCATCGTTAACATCAAGCCTTAGCCCTTGGAGTGGAAGATATCCATCTTGTGTTTATCTTTACTAAATAAAATGTGGTTACACTAGCTAAGCTTATCCACATTACTCTGATATTGTCCAATATATCGTCTTTCTGAGGTACCAAGGCACTGGCCTATAAATCACTGTGTTGGAAGCTTCTGGTGCATCTGGCTCTCTCTCACTTCCACTCTCTCAGGTTGAATTGGTTCCCTCTCTCTGTTTCTTCATCTACCCTTCACCTTTTTTGCTTAGATGCCCCTTTCTCACTCAAGGCGAATACACGTTCTCACCCCAGCCTCTGTCAATGAGAGGAAAGCTGTGCTCTGCTGTAGGTGGTCGTCCATCATCTAGCCTCGCCTTGAATCGCCTGGCTGGTCTCTGCGCTCAAGTGTTCCAACAGGGTACATAACACCACTTTATTGAGTTATGTCAGTTATGTTGTGGTCAAAGCATAGCTTTCATCAACTAGTGGAATGGGTAGCTATCCAGTCTTTTTTTTTTTTTTACCATTCAGCAAAAAGCCCTACAACACTTTACTTAACGTTGACAGGTATTACTAAGCATTATGTAGCAGTTATAATGCATTGTAACACTTGACATAATCATGTATGACCAACCCCCTTATCTCATAATGATCTTGTCTAAATAGCTGCCATTTTGAGTCAGTTGAACATTGTTTTGCACAGAGAAACGTAATATGGTATTACGTTAATTATAAGCCATTATAAAGGCTCATGCATGCTTATAGTACGTTATAAGAGATGTGAGTCACTGTATGAAGGATTAACTCAGGACAGGAGATGAGGGACACTCAAGGACAATCATTTTAACAACTGACACATGACAGCAATTTGAAGATCCTTTGCTCTGTCATATCTCCGCCCACACACGAGGAAGAAAGTCTCATAAAAATGATTTGCGGTGCAAGAATGATTTTACAGTCTTCACTGTCAGCGATGCAACAGCTTAAAACCTCTATCTGGGTTAAGACCTTGAAATATCTCTCTCAAATATCTCTCCATCTTCGCCCACGTAATACTCAGTGGGTGAATATTTGGAGAGATCAATTCAGTTGTGATTTCTTTCCCCTTCCGCTCAGCCAAAAGTGTTCCCCCCCAAACTGAATCTTAAGTGCATCTTGTACTCGGCCAATTCCCAGTGATTAATCTGTTAGTGCCACTCAGTGTTTAAGCTTTATCCTCGGGCCTGGCAGAAAACTCTGCCGTGCATTTTGTAAAGAGACAAAATGCTGTTGTTTTCCAGTTTTTAGGAGGCCTTCATCCTGTTAGCATGAATCAACTTGTCGTTGCTTTCTCTCTTCCCGGCAAAATGAATCAGTTTTATTCTGCCTCCCCAGACAGACTTTGACATGCATTATGTTCAATACCCATCTGTGATGAAGGAGAGAGCCCTTTATTTGTTTCTGCTCATCTGACGTCCGACGGTTCAGGTTAAGTACCTCTTTTTGCTAGAGGAGAAGAATAATTATTTATAATAATCTTAATGGGTGCCAATAATTTTGACACATCTTTTTTAGATACATTTTTTAAATATTTTTATCCGAGCAATTGTATTAGTATAAAATATTATAATTTTCCCATTTATTTGTGCGTACAATATAGATCACTATTTATTTTATACAGTCTTTTTTGCTAATATTTATTAAGGGTGCTACTCATTCTGGAGGTGACTGTAATTACTCTAATTACTTCCTGTAGACAATGCAGAGAGAGACAATCATTCCTTGTTCATTTCTGACAACATCCTTCTCTGGGAACTGTTTCAGTCACTGGCTAAGCTCTCCAATCACTACCTCACTACCTTTCAATGTCCTATGGATCTGTAGTCAGGTAGTTAATATGATGTAGTCAGTGCCGTGATTATTCTGACCGTTCGGATCAATTAATCACGCAGTCCTCATCCAAATCAGTATTCTCTTATTACTCTCATAATTCTTCTCCAATCAAATGCAATTATTATCTTTGGAAATGTATATTGATCCGAGCTTTAATTCCAAGCCGCAATTAAATCACATACTAGTGCCTCAGTTCAAGGCACTAGTATGTACAGTAATTCAAGAAAATCCAGCCTTTGCACTTAACTAGAAAGTAATGCACATCTACATTCCAACAGAGTAGATGTGAGAGATACAGAGCAGTACCCTTGAAAAGTGAGGATGAAAGGTATCCCAGTCCAGTTTTCCTTTTTCCACTTTCTCTCTCTTCAATTAACTTATGCATTACCTTGAATTACAAGCATTCAGTGTTCATATAGCGTATAATATGACACCTAAATATGCAGATTTGTTCTGTGGAACATCTGAATTCATATACGGATGTCAATATGCCATCTGTGAGGAGTCAGATGGTAGCTGCGCTCGGCGGTGAAGAGAGGCCATGTTGTAATGCTAATAGGAGTGAGCTGTCTTGTACCTGGGGGAGGAGGGAGGGAGGAGGGGGTGAGGAGGGGGGAGGAGGTGAGCGGAGGGAGGGAGGGAGGAGGCAGGTGTGCCGGCTTTCGCCCATGGACATAAAAACAGTAGATAAACAAACATGTATTGAAACCTTGCTGCATGCGGAAAGTACTTCAGGTTAATATCTGGAGAACGTTTCACCAGGGAGCCTCATACCTAGACTATAGTACACAGAGCCCCGGTTCTGTCTAGTAAACAGATATACACTGCTAGGGGGAATCTGTATGCTGCATGTCCATGGGAGAGTTGTCTCTTTTACTTGAGGGACGTGATCGTGATCAGACTTGCATGACGGAGGATCCACTCATCTTAAAAGTTCATAGGCAGAGTCGAGAGAAACATAAAGCCATGTGTTTGTTGTTCTCAGTACCAGATGTATAGAGAGAGTTGTCTTTGTATTGTGATTATGTACACAGGTGCAGGAATATCTTGTTCTCCTGATGCTTGTAGGCGGAACTCATGTTCCACTAAGCTATAACTCTGTCACAGACAAGCTGCACTCTAGAGCAATCTTCTTGACAATCAAATATTAGTTCTTCATACCAACATGTCCATTTGTCAAATCCCTCGCACCAACTCCAGTATGTGTCATAAATTGCACACTATTGCCTACATGGTGTATTACCGGAACCCTATGGGCGCTGGTCAAATGGAGTGCACTAAATAGGGAATAGGGTGTCATTTGGGAAGTAGATCCAGAGTATAATCAACTAAATAGAGGTGTAGTTGAGTTTATGTAGGTATTAACATGGTAACCATACCCTTGTGACATTCTAGTGAGAAAATGCACTCATATAGTCTTAATCCCTCTCTTTGAAGCTCCTAATGGACAGGATTCACCACAGCTCCTAATGGACAGGATTCACCACAGCTCCTAATGGACAGGATTCACCACAGCTCCCAATGGACAGGATTCACCACACATTTGGAAAGAAAGGGGTATTCGAACCAGCGACCTTTCGGTTACTGGCCCAACACTCTAACCGCTAGGCTAGCCACCTTTCAAAACATCACTCCACCTCCATCTTACTTAGAACTGTACCAAATGAAGCGTATTCTTTAGTTGGTTGTTTTTTCACTAGAGAACAATGTATTACATATTGAAATGCGTATCACTATCCAATCACAGACAACAGGAGGCAGGCATCCCAGTGTTGTTATAGTTCATCTCAATGTGTTCTGCCATCAGGAGTCCAACTGCTTTATGGCTCTCTGATAACCTCTTTCCAACATCACATCAATTTGCTGCGTTGCTACGTGTGGTGCTATACACTCCAATATTTATATGTAAGAGGTTATTCACTGTTGGAGCCCAAACAGAGTTTGTTTTCATATTCATAACAAAATCAGCTTTATCAGTTGGTTTATGTTGATATTGTTGTTTTTCAGAGCTCAAAAGGAAAGGTCATATAACTACCAAGTAAACAACTCCGATTAGGATACTTATGGTAAAGTGGGATCGTCTTTGCTGTCACTCAAGTCACTACTGACACACACAATCAGAACAACACAACATAACGTATCTCCTGCATTCATAACACACTATTGACACACTCTTTCCAACAGTGTGATCCAGTCGAGGATTGTCCCCCTCCTGTCCTGTTTAAACCCAGGTGGAGCATGTTCCTGGGCCGGAGGCTGTTCTGGTCAGAAGATAGAGATGTGTACAGCCATTTTATGATTCACAGCCATTTTGCAAAGATAACCCTGCGTTCCCCAGACAGGATGTTTTGAGAGGGCTCGATCCTCCTCGTCCTTTTAATTCTCTGTGCTGCAAACTGCTGTTATCACAATCCTACTGGGGAGGAAAAGCACTTATAAAGTAGGACAACCAACTCTCTCTCTCTCTCTCTCTCTCTCTCTCTCTCTCTCTCTCTCTCTCTCTCTCTCGCTTGTTATGACATTAACTTGTAACTGAATGGAATGAAGTATGTTTTGTTTTGTTAAGTGAATTCCTAACTCCTAACCATGATACATTCTGTACAAATGTTTTAATTCCAAAAATGTACCTTTCAAAACATCATTTCACCTCCACATTACATAGAACAGACAACAGGAGGCAGGCATCCCAGTGTTGTTATATTCTGTACAAATCCAGTCATGAATTGACCTGAAGTAATTTCATGCAGAGATGAAAGGTCGGCAGACTTTTGACCACATGACTCTGTGAAACTGAATTTATGTAAAACCCCACATTACTCACACTAAACACCCCCCACCTGAGCCTTTAATACCAAGAGGAAACAGTTAGTCTTAGCTCACCACTAAAACATTATTTCAACTTTGTCCATTCTACATTATATACAAAACTTGACACCATTTCAGTTATGGCACAGCATACTAGTCATACAACAACACGCAAATGAAAAAAAAAGAATCTGATGGTGTTTATCGTTATAATGAATGAACACTGCATTTAATATGCTCTATGCTCAGTGAATGATGTGTCGTCAGATTTCAACTTTGATGGTGAAGAAAGGAGATGAAGGAGTTGAAGAAAGAGGAAGGCTGGCCTTGAACACATTAGCTGAATAAGCGCACGCATTATGTCTCTGTGAGGATGGCATCATGTGCTATGTGTTAATGAGGATGGCATCATGTGCTATGTGTTAATGAGGATGGCATCATGTGCTATGTGTTGGTGAGGATGGCATCATGTTCTATGTGTTGGTGAGGATGGCATCATGTGCTATGTGTTGGTGAGGATGGCATCATGTGCTATGTGTTGGTGAGGATGGCATCATGTTCTATGTGTTGGTGAGGATGGCATCATGTGCTATGTGTTGGTGAGGATGGCATCATGTGCTATGTGTTGGTGAGGATGGCATCATGTGCTATGTGTTGGTGAGGATGGCATCATGTTCTATGTGTTGGTGAGGATGGCATCATGTGCTATGTGTTAATGAGGATGGCATCATGTGCTATGTGTTAATGAGGATGGCATCATGTGCTATGTGTTAATGAGGATGGCATCATGTGCTATGTGTTAATGAGGATGGCATCATGTGCTATGTGTTAATGAGGATGGCATCATGTGCTATGTGTAAATGAGGAAGGCATGATGTGTTGGTGAGGATGGCATCATGTGCTATATGTTGGTGAGGATGGCATCATGTGTTGGTGAGGATGGCATCATGTGCTATGTGTTAATGAGGATGGCATCATGTGTTAATGAGGATGGCATCATGTGCTATGTGTTAATGAGGATGGCATCATGTGTTAATGAGGATGGCATCATGTGTTGGTGAGGATGGCATCATGTGTTGGTGAGGATAGCATCATGTGTTGGTGAGGATGGCATAATGTGTTGGTGGGGATGGCATCATGTGTTTGTGATAATACATAATGCCTATTGCTATAGTGCCACAGGAACACTTTGGTGTAAAATTAATATAAAATCAAAATGAGTTAGCAGTGTGGTTAATGTTAGGGTTAAGGTTAGAGTTAGATGTTATGACTTTGTGGCTGTGCCAGCTAGTGACCACTCTGCAGAGCTGCCTCCAGGGCAAGATTCATGACAATAAATGCCAACCTGCACTTTATTAACTAAATCCAAATATTCTTAATTTGTACTGGCACCGACATTTAACACAGAGTGTAAATGCCAAGCACCATCATTCCACAAAGCTTCTGATTTGCTAGAGGTTTATTTAGTAAGCTCGTGACATTCAGTCTTTGAACATATTCTTGACCTCGGGCATTCAATTAAAAGCAAAAAGTTGAAAGAGTGAGAGGTAAACATTCATTGTAGGTTTTAAGTGTTCATTCAAGCCTGTGTTCTCTAAAGAGAGACTCAAGTGCAGTCATTGTGGAATAAGTAGTTCTCTCAGTATAAACAGCAGGTGCCATTCAGAAGCTAGCCAGAGGAAACAAAATGGTGGCACCGTGACAACAACAACAGCAACAAAACAGAGCCTTGCCTTTTCTATTTTTCAAATCAAACAATTGACTTTGCCTCATATCCAGTTATTACCAACCCAGCTGGGCATCCATAGAAACAATAACAGTGTCAGATATCCAAAATAATACTACCTCTCTCCCTCCCAACCAGCCGATGCTGCCTGGCGACCTGCTGCCTCCACATCTAGGAGAGCATTTGTTTCTGGCACTTCACATTTGATAAGAGTGCTCAGATCTGGAGCCATGCCAATCTGGC
Source organism: Thymallus thymallus (assembly GCA_023634145.1). NCBI lineage: Eukaryota > Metazoa > Chordata > Actinopteri > Salmoniformes > Salmonidae > Thymallus > Thymallus thymallus. The sequence goes on from CM042419.1 coordinate 18,757,327, forward strand.
AGCGTGGAGATTTAAACCACAGAGCTCGTCTCACCACTTAAATATCAAATGTTTTGAATTATTTCACAGCGGTTCGTCAGAGAGACCAGCCTGGGTTGATTAGAAGTGAAAGGAGATGAACAACAGAAGAACTTGTGAATTGCCCATATTGGAGAGGACTAAATGTATTCCCAAACGGGTGCTACAATACCCTTTGATGGCCAATGTTTTGCAAATTAAGACCAAATAGCTAATTTTTCCTTTCATACATTTTTACGATATAGTCAATTATGATTTTGCAGCTGGCCCATCTAGCAGAAATCACTCAGTTCTGCCTCCAGGGCAAGATTCATGACAATAAACATCAACCTGCACTTTCAACCTTGCGACTCAAAGCAGCAGGTTAGTCACTTCTTCCTGTTTCTTATTCAATCAAAACGCACCACATTTCTGTCTGGAAGGACAATTCCATTCGCTACTTTCAGCACATATTACATTATTTAATTTTTTTTATCCATCACTGCATATCATGAATTCTAATCTGAAATTAATGCAAACAGCTTTTGGCAAATAATGAAGCTCTGGGTAGCAGAGGCAGGGGAATGTCATCTAAAACTACTGTAGGCTGCTCCAACTCATCACCATTGTAAAACACCCTCTCTTCATCACTCAATATGTAATTGGCAGCACCTTCTTAGCACTGACTGGGCTCCAAACAGAGGATAGGGATAGGTGGATCTCAAATTGCACCCTATTCCCTATATAGTGCACTACTTTTGACCAAGTCCCATAGGGCTCTGTTCAAAAGTAGTGCACTAGGGAATAAGGTGCCATTTGGAATGCACACACTGTTGTTGTATTCCTCAACTGATGAGGAAATAAGTTGGGTGTAATATATTGAGTGATGACGGACCCCATTGCCAACATGACATGAACTACGAAAGCCTCAGAGGATCAACAGTGACCACATCACATCCCCTTACAGTGGGTAATTTATATCAAGATTCCAAGACCCCTATGGGTTGGGATAGACATTCTTCCCCATATGGGCCACCTTCACGCTGGTTCTGAGCAACACTTCATTGTGGCATTGTATCTCAGATTGGAAAGAGACTGGGCCAGGGATGTTGGCATATTACAACAGGCCAGAATATATGGAACTACAGAGATGAAAAAAGAGGGGACAATGGAATAGTGACAGTGAAGATGGGACGGGGACACACATCGTGTTCCCCTATGTATCGAACCGATGATCAGGATTAGATCACTTCCTGTGTAAGCAAAGGTAGTTTAGCCAGACCTCTCTTATCTTCCTGCCACTGCAGAAAGTTCTATGTTTTTCAGGGGGCTGCGTTGTCTTTAATCTGGACTGTATCTTGCCAAGTCAGGCTCTTTATCAATTTCAACTGATTCTCCAAGGAAAGGAAGACCAGCTGTAAGTGTTAGCTACCCTCACGTCCTCTGCTCAGAACCTCAAAGTTGGTTCTACATTCTCTCAGGGCTTATTCCTGAGATTTTGGAACTGTCGATAATCTCATATTTTGTTTTAACACTGAATCAGTCAAATACTGTGTCAACAAAAAAGTATAAATAAACCTTATCTTTATATCTAAGGTAAGGTAAGTGCATAAGAGAAGTGCCTTACTGTGTCAGCTCAGTAAGAATACAAGAAGGTACAGGGTATGGGTGTTTTAGAAATTCCTTGGCTATTCCAAGGGTAACTGATTCAAATGTGAAATCTTATCCGTAAAACACCTTAAAATGTGTGTGTGTGTGTGTTTGTGTGTGTATGTGTGTAAGACACAAAACTTCAGTGATTGTACGGTGCTTATTAGCCGCTAATAGTCCATCCTTTCAAGGTCATTACTTACATTATAGACCTATAGAACCCAGATGTTATGATGATGCTTAGAGATCGGTCACATTGCTATCTATGTTGCAATTTAATATTGCCTCAACAAGCAAACAAGCAAGCCACAAGCAATTTGAATTGATACTTACAATTGAGTGCTAGAATTCTCGTGTTCAAATTGTTAAGCTACTGACACTTACCTAATGATACCACATTAGGTGGTAAAGTGTCGCCAAGGCAACAGACCGAGTTAACCAGAAATAGCAGAGAAACGCACCTCTTCTCCTCCTCCTGTGACTGACAGGAGAAGACAATAAAATGCCAAGCAGCATGCATAGTTAAAAAGGTGGCTCGCATTCACCACTGTGAGGGCTGTTGAACCCCGCTGTTCCTCTGTAGCTGTCTTAATGTTTTTCTCCTGTTCTCTTCTCGCTCCTGTGTACTCTCCACTGGAGGCTGTCCCCTGTGGATGTACGGGGGGAGAGCGGAGGGAGAGAGGAAGGAGGGCGGCATCTTGTTTCTTTTTACAGACCACTTTTATGATAAGATCAAAATTAAACATTGCCTCGAAGGCACAGAATAAATCTATAGAATACTAAAGACCTCCAGTGCAGCTTGTTCTGAAAGTGAAGGCATTCCTTCTTTCTCGAGTGTTGGCTATAAAAAGATAGGGATGGAGGACTGTTGGTCGTTGTGAGGTAGCTATGGAGAGCAGGTAGGTGACTTAACCTGTGTTGCTATGTGTGCTAGACGGGTCAGGGCTAGAGTAGATATGGCAGCTCAGCCAAGGAGAAGACGGAGGAGGAACACGCTGACCCACATCCCCATCAGGCCCCACTCTGCTCCGCCCTTTTTAGAGAGGAGGAGAAGAAGAGGCACTTTACTGTCTTTTTCCTTTCCTTTGTGTCTGGCTTCAGGACGCCCCTCTGGCTCCTCCCCTCCCCTCATCTCTTGCGACCCAGGGAGACGAGAGGGGAGAGGTGCAGTAAAAGGGGCTTTCAGAATGGATGGGTATCTAAGTGGGCATGACCAGAAAAAAACAAAACTGAGCACTCTGGGCTAAAGGAGAGGTGCCACTCTGCCAAATGCTTAGGGGCGGCCTGACACACTTAGAAGATATGGGCTGAAGTGGGGCGGTCTATCTTGAACGGCGTTCGTGGAAAATCAGGGGCTTCAATCTAGGTCATTGACGCTGATGCATCGCTAACTGAAAGAGAACTTCAGACACACCTGGCCTTTACGGTGACTGCTCTTTCAATAGTTGTCACATATCTGCCGAGAGAAGTCAATCTTTTCCCTCCGAGACATCCCATTCGTTTGACGTCAGTCAAAATGGAGTGGTCTGGAGTTGACTGGCTTGTATATTTCCTTCCTGAACTGAATATTCCTTTAGAAGATGCTTGATTAGAAATATTTCATCACTCTGGGTTTGTTGTGTTTGTTACTCATACCAACAGCTGCATATGCAATCATTAAAGTGCTTCAAGGTCGACGGAAACTTTGGAGAGCTTCGCTCTCCGTACGGCTTAGGGTCAACGTTGACAAGCTGCGTACTACATATGTGTTAGCTAAATGCGGCCTATGACAGCAGTAGCAACCAATCACAAGCTGGAACAGAACAGAGCTGCCCATATATACTGGAGACTGCGGTGGACCTTGTGGTCAACCAGGGTTTGACCTTGAAAGGAGCAGAGAGTGCTGCCCAATCCGAGCTGCTTCCCCCTAGCATCCATCATCCAGACGTTCCAACATGAGAACAGGTTTGTACTGCAGACACTGGACCTACTTTTACTACTTGACAGTAGAACAACATAAAGCTCAGTAAAGACTGTAGATTCAAATACATACTGTAAGGGTAAACAAAGTAAATGTTTTATGTATTACTGTATGTATGAAAATGGTACTATACTACTCTGTAACATGTTTATCTTGCATACTGTATTACTGTAGTGTTACTGTACTGTATGCTATTTTGTTTTTGTAGAACTGAAAGACGAACACCAAGTGGTGGTAGAACGCGGCTATTTACATACAAACAGGAAGGCTGCCATTGTGCAAATGGTAGTTGAAAATAATGCCATAAGACTGCGGGAAATCCAACAACAGATTATTGAAAACCCTGCCACCTTCCATAACATCAGAGTGAGGTTTTCAACCATAGCCCGCTTCCTTAAGAAACACCATGTCCAGATGAAGCAAATCTACAGTCCCATTTGAAAGGAATTCCCAAAGAGTGAACCGTGAACAATCCAAATATGTTCAAGTAAGTAAAGTACTAGTATTACACTCTAGAAACATTAGTAATGTACTAGTATTACACTCTAGAAACATTAGTAATGTATTACACTCTAGAAACATTAGTAATGTACTAGTATTACACTCTAGAACACTTAGTAATCTATTACACTCTAGAAACATTAGTAATGTACTAGTGTTACACTCTAGAAACATTAGTAATGTACTAGTATTACACTCTAGAAACATTAGTAATGTATTGCACTCTAGAAACATTAGTAATGTACTAGTATTACACTCTAGAAACATTAGTAATGTACTAGTATTACACTCTAGAAACATTAGTAATATACTAGTATTACACTCTAGAAACATTAGTAATGTACTAGTATTACACTCTAGAAACATTAGTAATGTACTAGTACTACACTCTAGAAACATTAGTAATGTATTGCACTCTAGAAACATTAGTAATGTACTAGTATTACACTCTAGAAACATTAGTAATGTACTAGTACTACACTCTAGAAACATTAGTAATGTACTAGTATTACACTCTAGAAACATTAGTAATGTACTAGTATTACACTCTAGAAACATTAGTAATATACTAGTATCACACTCTAGAAACATTAGTAATGTACTAGTATTACACTCTAGAAACATTAGTAATGTACTAGTATTACACTCTAGAAACATTAGTAATGTACTAGTATTACACTCTAGAAACATTAGTAATATACTAGTATCACACTCTAGAAACATTAGTAATGTACTAGTATTACACTCTAGAAACATTAGTAATATACTAGTATTACACTCTAGAAACATTAGTAATGTACTAGTATTACACAAACATTAGAGACTCATTGATGTCGCCAGTGAACTTTACTATACAGCTATTACAGTATTTACTGTCCATTCAGAGAATCATGGAGTTGGATGCAAGTCCCATCCCCCATGAACTCATATTCATAGATGAGTCTGGATTCAAGACGAGGAAGAGAGGAAGGAACATCATTGGACAACGTGACATTATTGAGGTACCTGGCCAGCGCGGAGGGAAATTTCACCTACACTGCCATGCCACCCTTGGACCATACAACCCTGCCCATCTCCTTAATTTCCTGAACACCTTCAATGACAATCTTTTTCAGCCAGAGCAGAGAGAACCAGGTGATCCTGAGCAGCAAATGTGTGTTCTAATTTGGGACAACGTGAGTTTCCATCCGGCTGCTCAGGTCCACAACTGGTTCCATGACCATCCCAGGTTTACAATTCTCTCTCTCCCACCATACTACGCGTTTCTCAACCCAATTGAGGAGTTGTTTTCAGCATGGCAAAGGAAGGTGTATGATTGCAAACCCCATGAATGTATGGCGCTTCTCCAGTTAATGGTCCTGTATGATCTAAAAAGTGACCAGCAATTATGAAGCACTACGCTGCTGTACATTGTAAGTGATTATGATTATACTTATAATGCATTAGGAGTATTGGTATAAGGCATTATGAGCCTATACGAGTCTTTCTGTGTGTCTATAACTATGCTTATACTGCATTATGACTGTATTGTACTAGTACATGTATAACGCAGCATAATGCATTATTATGCATGCAGGCTTCATAGAAAGTTTTAGCACACGATCTGTCATAAAGAAACGTCCTCTTATGGACGAGTACTGCTGCATGTAGAGTTCATAACCTAGCAGGCTGTATTGTTCACTTCGCTGCAGCATTAACAACAGTGCCTGCTATGCTTTGGCACACTGGCTCATTGCATGTGGAAGTAAAGAAAACAGCCTGTACTTGTCATTTACAGAACAGGCCCTGACACCATCAATCAGCATCATATAAACCTTTTTTAAATAGCAGCCGGTAGCTGAATTTAAATTGAGTGCGCAGAGAAGGAAAGGGAAAACCTGGCAGGGGGAGGAAACTCCAGCGCAGTCGTCAACTGATGGAGTCAGGGACCTGTATGATGTTTTCACCGGCGCTAAATGGGAAAAGGCATTGCATTGTTGACCTACCTTTCTCCAGAGCGGCACAACTCACAGACCTGAAACCGTCAACGGTGTGGCTCTGAGGACGCTTCATCGTACACCATCACATCAAGTGTCCGCCATGCCCTGTGATAGGCTAAATCAAGCCGCTATCTGTGATAGGCTAAATCAAGTCGCTATCTGCCGCTTATGGGGGAAAAGAAAAAGAATGCTAAACACTGGAATCGCCCAGAGACGTCAAGACATCATACCTCTTCTACTCTACTCCATTAATATTCTATCTGGACACTTACACTGCCTGCTACACTATTGCTGCACACCTCCAACATGCTGAAGTGCTTATGTAAAAGTACAACGGGGACTTCCTGGAATGGGCCAAGACCGTCTAATTAAGGCAAGAGGTTTGCATAGTGACGTCCCTCTGTGGACCTGGGAGTCATCTTCATGACAGCTCCGCTGAATACCTTGACTGAACCTCATGATGTATAATTTAGAGTCGACACGCAAGGGATGTGAATAAGACCGGCTAATGATGTTGACAACGGCTTCAAAACCCTTGAACTGATTAGTATTGTCATGCAGCCCTCCCTCTGCTCCATATCACGGAAGGAAATCTCTAATGGTAGGCTAGCTAGATACCTGTTTCAGGGCAGGGAAATGTGGGAGAGTGTTAAGTTGTGATGATGAGCTGGAACGAATGTTGCTGAATTATTCACCAAGATTTAGACACCCATGGAGGCAGCACTGTAGTATCATTAATATTGATGAATATATTGTACATGGCATGTTGCTTTAGCAAACACTATTTCCCTAAAGAGAGATATTTTCAGATAACTACTAAACAATGCTAAACCCTAAGCATTCTATTGAGGACAAGACCAACCATCGTTTCCTATCCCTTTATCTCTGACAACTCCACACGCGTCTTCATCCACTGATGAGGACATGCAGCTGTGATGGGATGTCTCACTCCAGCTGAGCTATGGCCAGAGCGACGCCCCAGTCGCCTGACATGACACTTGGACATTTTGTGTAACAACATGACCCGGCTGTCTGGTCCTTCTCTGTGAGAGTTTTTTAAATCCTCTGACACCACTCTGTCTCTATCTCTCCCTCCACACTCCTCCTTTTATATCCCTCCATAAAAGACATGACTTACAAAATGGAAGCTCCCGCTGCCTCAGACAGAAAGTTTGGGTTGATTTGTGTCCAGAACAACTCTGTCTCTCATCCAGAGATTGTGCTCTAGCCTCTGTGGATTCACACTGTTCCATGTTGGCTGCAATATCTTCCTCTAGAATCAATGAGTGAAGTTCCTTCCTCTGCTTTGAAATATAACAATACTGTGACATTGTATGGCATGGTATCGTACGGTACCATATAGTATAAAAGTTATACGAGGAGTGTTTTACGGAAGCTAAAGGCTGTTGATTGTGATATATGTCATTGCGTTGTGTAATGGGTTTAGTATTGCCACAGTATTGGCACAGGTGTGTGCCAAACAGATGAGCGGACGTAGCTGGATCGTCCCTGCAATCAGAGAGGAGGTTGTGTCCTTCTGCCTCAATAACTGCCTGACATCCTGGACCCACACATTAAATCATCTCGTAATTAGGGGGTAAAATCAACCGGCTTGTAAATCCCCCTGCTCCTGCCGTGTGTGTGCTTGTGTGCATGTGTGTGTGCGCATGTGTGGGTGGGTGTTTGCGGGTGGGTGGGTGTTTGGGCGATTGGGTGGGTCGGTGTTGATGCATCCATTTACAAATCTGTGTCTTCTCAAGTGGACCTGATTTCAAAAGCGTCAGCTTGTGGCTCCTTACTGTATCGTGAATCATTACTGCGATGGTTTTCCACGGTTAACCTGTGACACTGAACGCAGGGTGCAGAGCTGTTCTCTAGCTTCTGGAACCTTGCTGTACGGTAGTTACCATAGTGATGTTATTGCAGCTTCACAATGTGAATTATTCTCTGTATGTATGAAATCTGTGGAGGGTTGCGTATGTGAACCGTCGATCAAAATGTTTCTATTCAACAAATATGAAGTACTGTATTTCAGGATAATATGGAAAAGTGTGCAAAATGGGATAAAACGAATGTTTAAGAATCGTTCAGAAACGATCACTGCTTCATCAGAAACCTCACAACACAGACCCCCTTCCCCTTTCACCCTGCATTGTCCAAAAGCATTGACCAGTCTCAAACCTGCACAGAGGACAACAACTATCCCCAGACTAGGAGACGGAGACGACAACAACTATCCCCAGACTAGGAGAAGGAGACGACAACAACTATCCCCAGACTAGGAGAAGGAGACGACAACAACTATCCCCAGACTAGGAGACGGAGACGACAACAACTATCCCCAGACTAGGAGAAGGAGACGACAACAACTATCCCCAGACTAGGAGACGGAGACGACAACAACTATCCCCAGACTAGGAGAAGGAGACGACAACAACTATTCCCAGACTAGGAGAAGGAGACGACAACAACTATTCCCAGACTAGGAGACGGAGACGACATCAACTATCCCCAGACTAGGAGAAGGAGACGAGAACAACTATCCCCAGACTAGGAGAAGGAGACGAGAACAACTATCCCCAGACTAGGAGACGGAGACGACAACAACTATCCCCAGACTAGGAGACGGAGACGACAACAACTATCCCCAGACTAGGAGACGGAGACGACAACAACTATCCCCAGACTAGGAGAAGGAGAGAGAAAATAAGACCTCAAAGCCGTGTTTGTCCCCTCTCCATTCATGAAGAAGTCACGTTCCCTGCCAGGCCTGTATGACAGAGAGAGCACACAGTGCAGAGGTTCTGTCTGAGGGGGCCTTTCTTCAAATTAAAGAGCCCTCATCCAAATTCACCTCACAGAGACGGGGACTCAGAGGCCACCGCCTTGACAGGGTTGCCCAGTCTTGGGGAAATCAAACAAGGCCCATAAGGCTTTGGTCAAAAGTAACGCACTATATAAGGAATAGAGTGCCATTTGGGACACAGCCAGAACCTCTTCTGCTGGGTTCACAGGGAAGTCTCCCATGAACCTCTTAGTCTGTATAAACATACCTCGAGAACTGGGATAAAAACCTTGTTGACCAGACAGGCAGGTGGCTCAACACCAGTGATTGAAATAGCTGATTTAACATGACAGTGTCAATGTATTTCGGGACAAGGCTCAGCTGGGGAGTGGAGAAAAATCACTGAAGCTGTTACTTGTGGACTCATGCAGTCCCTCTGTGTTACTTTGGGACACATGCAGTCCCTCTGTGTTACTTTGGGACACATGCAGTCCCTCTGTGTTACTTTGGGACACATGCAGTACCTCTGTGTTACATGGGGACACATCCAGTCCCTCTCTGTTACTTGGGGACACATCCAGTCCCTCTCTGTTACTTGGGGACACATCCAGTCCCTCTGTGTTACATGGGGACACATCCAGTCCCTCTGTGTTACTTGGGGACACATCCAGTCCCTCTCTGTTACTTGGGGACACATCCAGTCCCTCTCTGTTACTTGGGGACACATCCAGTCCCTCTCTGTTACTTGGGGACACATGCAGTCCCTCTGTGTCTCCAAGCATTTCCTATTGTACTGTAGTAAATCCGAGACACTTTAGTATGATATGTTATATTTCGTCTGGTCTGTATTAATTTGTGGATGTCCAGCAACCATTTTGTCTGATATGTTACGAATTGCAATTTGTAGAATATGTTACAAATTGCAATCCGTACAAAATGTAACGAATTTGCAAAATGTACAATATGTTACGAATTTTCAAAAAGTATGATATGTACCCCGTTGGTTTCCAAAATGAGCACATTTATATCACCGTAAGGAGACCATATTTGTTGACATTTTGGGCATATTCAACTCCAAACGCACATTTGTCAGTCAGGCCCCCCTTCCAGCATTGGGGACACCCCCCAGCCCCCAACTGAGTCCCCCCAAAAATATTTATATATTTTTTTGAGGGGGTGGGGACACATGCAGACCCTTGCAGGCTCCACTGTTGGGGAAACACTGACCTTTGCAAAGGTGACTCGATAGATGCATGTAGCAATCGTGGACGGTTGGTCTGGGTAGTGTGAGTCTGACTACAATCTTTTCAGCTTTTTCCATTGGGCGGCAGTACGTCTATCTTTAAACTTGAGAACTGCATTGCCTACCAGTCCACATAGTGACTGCGGTCTAGCGAGGGCGGGGGAATGAATCTGGTGTCTGAAAATACCTCACTAAATGCAAATTAACGGCAAGGCAAATACTATTCAGACCTGTATTTCATATTTGGACTGTATGCGCATCTGTTTTCTCCATCCTTGGATTTTTTTTCCGGGTGCGTCTGTTGTTGCATGAGGACTGCGCGGGCTCTTGGACCTGGTGGACGGATCCATCACTCTCGGATTGTGAGTGTTCGCATAGCGGTACGCGGAAGGAAAGCCTCATCGGATGTGGTATTACAGAATACTTGTGAAATATAGCCTACATCATAGGTAGCTCTCTGCCGCGCTGCAGCCTGTGAGGACCGCACGAGTTTTTTGGGGGGGGTCAATTGTGTGTTTCGCAGTGGAGAGGTTTGGGTGACTATTTATGGCCAAGGATTGGCAGTGTGGAACGTTTGATTTTCTCCTTCATTATATTTCAACCTTTCCCCCCTATCATAATAGATTTTCCCTCCGCCGCCGGTCTCCATCTACCTTTTTTATTCAGCACTGAAAAAAGCAGATGATATGCATATGTTCTTTGGATTAGACCTTCTGGACAACTTGGCTTTTGCGTGAATGGGCTATCTGTGTATTAGGTATATTGTTCACCGACCTTTGAATAAGGAGAGGAGGCAGGTTATTAGCATTAGCCTACACCGGCATTGCGATGGTGAGCTTTTATGATCTGAACTGACAGCGGAATAGGATCATTTTGGAAACTGTTTTTGGGTAAGTTCATGTGTTTTATTATCAGTGCAGCAAAAAACGTTTATTGATTAAAACATTTAAATGTACTCGATGCAACACATTGGTTATATCGTCAGGAGAATATTCTATTTCTAACCATGAAAAACATTCTGATTTTTTGTGAAACCTGAATATCATATGTAGAAATTTGAATGAGCTCCTTCTATAGTAGCCGTGCATCTAGTCCCTCGAGTTCTCCACCTCGCAGCTGTTTATGCGCATTGTAACGAATATTCCTTCTACAGCTCGTTACGCATGGATTCGTATGCGTTGGGCACTCTTTGTGGATGTTTGAAATTGTGTAATGTTCATTTCGCACAGGCTACATTACGCTACTCGATAAGCCTACTGTAACTGATTTGAACGTCATTTATATCTGTTAAAAGTTGTCACTCAGTGAAAATGTCGACTGCAACAATGGCACATTATTGCTGAAAAATATAAATATTTTATGGCAAGAGTGAAACGATCATGTCTCTGATAATAAATATGCGTGCGTGCGTGGATGTGTGTGTGTACATCCGCGTTAGTGCGTGTTTGTGTGCGTCCATTATGGATATATATACAGTATATATTTTATGTAGGCTCATTGTAGGCAAATCGTTAGCTGTAGTTGTGTTACCCTTAGTATATTTTACAAATACGATATTTGACAAATAGGGAATTTAAGATGTAACGTAACTGCAGGTTGCAAAGTTGTGTGGCGCTGGAGAGATGCGCGTGTGCATCCTCAGCTGTAGATGGTGGACTACGTCCAAAAATCACTGGAAGATGCTCGCGGCTTTAATCTGTCCGTTCATGTGAAGTGTGCGAATAGGTCACCAGTGAATTCCACCTTGAAATGAATGTGACAGACAGATAGCTCAGGGAAATTACGGTTTGGATCTTGGATTACCCACTAAACCACTATGCTTAGCCACTGTGCCGGCAATGCATATGGGCCAGCAAAGGGATCATGAACGCAAATCCAAGGATGCGCCGTTTCTCTCACATCCCAGACTCCAAAAAGATGACAATAAGCAACATTCAAGTGCTGTTTAACCCGTGGTGCCGAAATTACATATCCCAGAGAGTCGACAGTTTGAAGAGATTAGCATTAACCTGGGTTGTAATCATTAGTTCAAACCATTGCAAACAGTTTGGACTAAAGGGAGAGTTTTTATTGGACAAATCCAGGCAGGTCCCTCCCCGTTCCGTTTGGTTCTGTTTGGTTGCTAGTGAATACACCCCTGCAGGTTACAACACAGGTGTCTGCCTCAAGTATGCCTACTGCAGCAAAATTGTAAAACTAAGTTTACTTGGCTGGACATGCAATTTTGATCTAGCTAGCCTATATCATGTGCAGTCAAGATGTATGCCAAGTGTATATTGAAGCCCTAGCATCAATACAGGACTAGGAGAACACTACCTGCCTCAATGCAGTTGCTCAAGGCACACAGGACAAAACAATGTTCAATGTGCCTCCTGCTGCTTTTACTCAATTCCTTTGGGTTGATTCAAACACAGCAGCAATGTTATAGAAGACAGGCATCAATATCTGATCGGGGAGCATTGGCCACTTGATCCGCTAGGCACACGCTGGTTGAATCAACGTTATTTTCACGTCATTTCAATGAAATTATGTTGAACCAACGTGGAATAAACGTTTAATTGATGTCCGTGCCCAGTGGGAAGGAAGGCCCTGTGGTTACATATTGAGCTGGCTTGAATGCGTCTCACAGTAATTGATTTAGAGATTTGGTCAGACAATATAGATGCTATTCAGATTCTAATGAGTCATCCATTTCAATTCAGAATGTGATGCTGGTAAAGGGTCTGCTTTAGCAGCATTTTGTTACAATAACACGCACATCATTCAAATATAATGTGGATTCTTAATACTGTTTGTCCAGTAACAACACAATAAACATCCAAATGTATGATTTGAAGGACCACAAGACAGCACTGCAGTTTTCCGGGCTCATTATGACGTTGGTGGCACGCATGCACTCTGGGTAGCATCTGCATATGTTCAGGGGCGCCGTCAGAAACTGTCTTCCTTGATTAACACTTTTAATTTTCAAGGAGCTGTAACCGAGGCTCCAACCCCAACCTGTAGTCAAGTGGCAGAGAGAGAGTCAAAGGCTTTCAAATGAGTTCATTAATGTTGTGTGAAATAAGGGTGTCTGGCTATGGAACATTGTCTCAGTGCTGAGTGATTGGAACAGTTTGTTGGGATTTGTGAGGGAGGCACTGAGGGAAGGGGCAACCTTTATCTTTGTTATTAGATTACATTAATAAGGCTCTGATGGGAATGAAAGAACACTGGCTTTGAGGGGAGAAGGAGTGAGGGAAGGAGAGAAAGGCAGGGGGAGAGAGAGGGAGCTAGGGAGAGGGAGCTAAGGAGGGTGAGAGATGGAGATAGGGAGAGAGAAAGAATGTGAGAAAATGGAGAGTAAGGGCGAGAGAAATGGAGAGAGAGCGCGAGAGAGAGAGGACATAGAGGATTAACAGTTTTATGCTTGAGTGTTTGTGGTGTTTCCAACCTCGTTTAAGGACCTACGGGTCTAAGACATCCATGTTTCACCTCTTAATGGCCGGTCACAGAGATAAACATTCCCACTGGACACAGATGTCACAGCATTGCAAGCCATGAAATACACTATACACTGTATACACAAAAGTATGTGGACACCCCTTCAAATTAGTGGATTCAGCTATTTCAGCCACACCCTTTTCTGACGTGTATAAAATCGAGCACACAGCCATGCAATCTCTATAGACTAACATTGGCAGTAGAATGAACTTACTGAAGAGCTCAGTGTAAGAACCGACACTGGAGATGAGAAGCAAGTACAGGGAGTGAACATTTAATGGCAGACAGACATGAAACGGAATAGGAACGGCGTCAGAACAGAGGGAACAAAACGACATGACGACAATTAATGCAGAAGCGGGGAACAAACTGAGGAACAGACAGATATAGAGGAGGTAATAAAACAGGTGACTGAGTCCAGGTGAGTCCAAATGAATCGCTGATGCGCGTGACCAGGGGAACAGGTGTGTGTAATGATGGTGGCAGGAGAGCGTAGTGCTGCTGGGCAGCCTTTTTAGCGCGTAGTGCGTAAAAATGTTATCTGTCCTTGGTTGCAACACTCACTACTGAGTTCCAAACTGCCTCTGGAAGCAACGTCAGCACAATAACTGTTTGTTGGGAGCTTCTTGAAATGGGTTTCCATTGCCGAGCAGCCGCAGACAAGCCTAAGATTACCATGCGCAATGCCAAAGTTTAGGCTGGAGTGGTGTAAAGTTTGCCGCCATTGGACTCTGGAGCAGTGGAAATGTTCTCTGGAGTGATGAATCACTCTTCACCACCTGACAGTCCAACAGACAAATCTGGGTTTGATGGATGCCAGGAGAACACTACCTGCCTCAATGCATAGTGCCAACTGTAAAGTTTGGTGGAGGAGGAATAATGGTCTGGGGCTGTTTTTCATGGTTCTGGCTAGGCCCCTTAGTTCCAGTGAAGGGAAATCTTACAATGACATTCTAGACAATTTTGTGCTTCCAACTTTGTGGCAACAGTTTGTGGAAGGCCCTTTCCTGTTTCAGCATGACAATGCCCCCGTGCACAAAGCGAGGTCCATACAGAAATGGTTTGTCGAGATCGGTGTGGAAGAACTTGACTAGCCGGCACAGAGTCCTGACCTCAACCCCATTGAACACCTTTGGGATTAATTGGAACACCGACTGCGAGCCAGTCCTAATCACAGAGCATCAGTGTCGACCTAACTAATGCTCTTGTGGCTGAGTGAAAGCAAGACCCCGCAGCAATGTTCCAACATCTAGTGGAAAGCTTTCCCAGAAGAAATCTTTAAAGAAATCAAATTCCCTAGATGAGTTTTCCGCCCAAGTAATTTTTTAAAATCCTAGATCCACGTTAAAGCAATCAGAGGCTATTGATCTGACACTGAGCTATTTATTTTCTCTGGCAGCGTTCTCTCCACGTAAAGACATGTTTGATCGATCAGGTAGATTACTAGATGTCCAAGCATCAGTCACTGAGCCTATAGAACATCTAAGACAAGGCAGCTGTATGAATTCCAAATCACTGTATCATCCTGTCTGTGTCTAGGACCTACTGTCACATTCATGCTGCTACAAGTCATTAGAAATACACTGTATTTCTGAGTAACATGAGTGTATTAAGTGTATTTCTCTAAAATACTTGTACAGTCCTCATTGATGAATTTCCTCATTTCTTCAGGGTCACGTTATGTTGACAGGATATGAATGAACATGTTGGTTAGCTGTTCTCTAATACCCTTCCAACAGAGAGGGAACCAACAGGAACCCTTGGAAATGGAAATCATTTAAACAGACTTTGTTGGAGGGATGTATTCTTTATAAAAAAAAATGTGTGCTTGAAATCGGCCCTACAGCTCTCCACTGCTCTTCCCAAAGCCCTCTGTCTCATTATCATTCAGTGGAGGCCAACAGCAAAACACATTTTCTCTCTGTGAAGTCGTTTTCACGGGGCTCTTATTGCTTTAGATCAGTCGATCTCAGATGGAGAGAGAAAAAAATACCATCTCTGTACAGAAATGAACGTATCCAAGCTTCTATCTATCCGTCAGGTAGGCAGTGTGAGTGTACCGTACACATCCAACCATGGAATCAGTGGCGTGACTTTAGCCTCTCAGTGTTTTGGCAGCCCTATCATAACAGAGACAAGATAATGTAGCTACATAAAAGTCGTAATGGAATCGTTTTCCAACTGTCTGTTTATATTGTAGCTCAGGAAACATATGGGGAGCCTCCCAGAGGAACTGCTAGAAGATGAAAAACCGGTCAATTGTTTCACACACTGAAATAAAGATTGAAGTGATGAAAGTGTTGTCCTACTCGCCACAGATGAAATTGCATTCTAAGGTGTAATCAATTTTTTTACTTCTATGTTTTTTTGAAAGCTTGAGGCAAGGAAAATAAAAAGTTGATGGTTTGTCAGTGATAGAGCGTGCGGTCCAGGAGCTAGCCAGGATGATGGAATTATCATTTTCGCCCCGTTTCCCCTGCAATGTTCGCATGTGATCCTAAAGGAGCCTAGATTGCTTAGAGGATGAAGTTAGATAGTTTGGAGATAGGTGTGTGAAAGGAGATGGAAATTGTCATGCAGTTAAAAAGCAAAATGGGCAATTTTTCCTTCAATTTCCCCTTTCCTCATTCGGAGCTCTGCTTACCCGTCGTGACACACATCGCATTACCACAGAGATAAACCTTCCCTCACAATCTGCTTGCGTTTAAAAAGAACAGAGACCTTGGATATATTGTGCTGCCAGCTGGATGTCTCTCCACAGCAGGAAGTAGAAGTCAACATGCACCGACTCAGTGTTCGTGACCAATGATATATCCTCAAGAGAAGTGTCCAATTACATAGTGAGCATGTGTTCACATGTTATTTCTTAACACTTCTCATTCACAACACTGTGTTGTTGACTTCATGTATTTTCTATCCTAATCTAGTCAATGGCAATGGGGAACACGTTATTGTATTTGTGTTACCAAACAAACGTCCTATTATTTCAGGGTCCTGTTTCGTTCCCAGAATGCTGCTGCTGCTAAGCCTTTCCTCGGCGAGAGCCAGCATTCTCCATGGGCCCTCCACACATCCCCACCATCCCCAGCGAAAGCGACCCTCAATAGGCCCTGATTTATTGGGCCACTTTATGAGAAGGGCCTGGGGAGTCGGCTCAACTTGTCCTCTCATATTGAATCCCGCCTGCCTCACATGGAGTGTTTCCCCCCCATTGTTTGTCAACACAGTAAATGTGTGTTGCTCCTGTCGTGTTCTCCATGGTAACTTCCAATCCTCCTTATCCTGTCAGTTTAGTCTTGATTGCTGTTGCTGGCTCCATTTCAGGACAGGGTGCCACTCAGAGATGAGTGATGCAATCAGAGCAGCTAATAGTAGGCAGAGGGGGTGGGAGAGTGGGAGAGTGGGAGAGAGAGAGAGACATGCCGGTCTGCAACCTCAGCTCTATAGTAACTCCAACACATTTTTCCCTTTTCAGGTTGACTTTTCAGCAGACAAATTTACCTTTTTTTTTGCCATTTTCTATTGAGCGAGCCTGTGAGCCGGTGGCTGGACTGCTGGAGTTCTAGTTCCATGTTCTGCTCCCACTGGGGCTGTATCCTCTGAGACCATCATGTGACGCCCATGTGGTTCAACGCTGTTTTGGCTTATTAAATGTGAATGTCAGTGGTTCAATAAGCCTCCAGTTTCAGGCATGCTTATCTTGATCCAGTTGAGGGAATTGTTCCATGTGTGTCTGTTGTTTACCAAACATCCAGTTTTGTTTACATGTTAATTACGAAGACCAGTGAGTCCACTTTCCAGCCATGCTCAGAGGAAGCTGGGATTCTATCATGGGAAGCCTCACGATGTTACACAACTATGTAATGCTGATATCACTCTGACAAAATATATATAATCTTTAGGAGCTGCAGTACTCCTAGGAATGTGACCTTTTCTTGTACTGTAGAACTGTAGCCAGCCAATTTTACAATTCACCGCCTCTCCCACTGTCCCCTCCTCCTCCCACCACCCTAACACATGCAATCTACTTCAGTCATCAGTGTGCATATCCTTTGGAATAACAGTAGTAGAAGTCTGTTTCACAGTTCACCAGCTGCTGTGTTTTCAGTTTTTCTCTCCAGCAGATTGAGTTGATCCTACTGATGGATGATGGAGCACTGTACCAGCTCTATAAGACTGCCTTGTATCAATCATCCTGGCTTCCAGCTACTTCCTCTTTGGCCCCTCGTCCCACCTACCTGCCTGCCTGTCAGCCACCTCTCTCCCCCCATCTCTCCTTTAATGAGTGGAGTGGAGGGATGGGTGTCTCCTCCCAACTAAATTGGCCCTCAGTAGGGAACAGTGTCAAGTCCCATTTGAGTGGGATGATTGGATCTGAAGGAGTTTCTCTTGGTGTCAAGTGTAGTGGATGGAGGGGACTTTGGATGGCGGGATAAAAACGGAGACAGGTGACGGCTGCTGGATAGGTCGGTCTCTCTCCTTTTCTGGAAAAGTTGACAGAACTCTGGAGAAATGAAGTGCTCTTGTACATTATAATATCTTTGTACTGTTGAGTGAACTCAGGAGAAGTGTAGCTCTCTTATATAATACAAAATATTTATTTGTAATGTTGACAGAACTCAGTAGAAGTGGTCTTGTATAATATCATATCTTTCTTTGTACTGTCGACAGAACCCAGGAGAAATGAAGTTCTCTTGTACAATATAATATCTCTGTGCTGTTGACAGAACTCAGGCAAAATGATATATGTACTGTTGACAGAACTCAGGAGAAATGAAGTTCTCCTATACAATATCATATATTTCTATGTACTGTTGACATAACTCACGAGAAATAAAGTTCTCCTATACAATATAATATATTTCTATGTACTGTTGACAGAACTCTGTGTAAGTGGTCTTATACAATATCATATCTTTCTATGTACGTTTGACAGAACTCAGGTGAAACGAAATTCTCTTATACAATATAATATATGTGTGCTGTTGACAGAACTCAGGAGAAATTAAGTTATCTTATACAATATAATATCTTTCCGTATACTTTGCTCATGGAGAATGCTATATGAGTCAACATACTTGTATAGTGTGGTGAGCCCTCTTGTAGCAGCTTAAGGTTTATGGAAACTGGTCTGAATTTCTGTGATTTTTGGGTTGTAATCTATGTATGAACAGCTCTGTCATTTCCATGTGAAAAGGTTGAGCTGAGTCTTGCTCAGCAAGGGAAAAGAATGGGCCATAAAGCCTAATGCGTTGCCTGAATAATGCAGGTGTGCAATTTCAATAGTGGGGCAGCAAGCGAGCGGTCTGAGCTGTACTGTGTGTTTGGAGGAGAGATTTGAGATGGATGGCTTATCTTTTATTAAACATGCGGTCGGTGTGGAGGAGAGGCTACGGTACTGACAGAAGTTCTTCTCTCCTCTCACTCCTCTCTTCTCCTCCTGGGGATGATTTAGCCCCTCCTCCCTTCTTCCCTCTCTCCTGTCCTCAGCAGCCTCCATTTTCATCCTCAGGACGGGTCTCCAGCCGGGCTCTCCCCTGGACCCCTAAGTCCACTCCACCGCCACGGCCTACCCAATCAGAAGGCTTCATTAGTTGGGCGGAGCTGGGATAGAGAGGGTGTTAGCAGGCAGGACAGGGATCTGGGGGGGATTGAACAGGAGTCCTCCAGGTCCTCCAGGCCTTGTGTGTTTTCTCAGGTTTTATTGAGCTGAAACGATTGGTAGAGCAGAGCAGAGAAGTAGCAGAGGTTAATAAGGATGGGGGGGGATCTGCAGTGAATTGGATTTCAAATTAGGGCTTTGTGGTGTGTGCTGTGTTACTGATGAAGTATAGTCATCTCCTGTCACCTCCAAAGTGAATATCGGTACTGACTGAGCACTGCTGCCTTCCTGGAAGCTTTTTGGAAAGGTGCGTTTGTGACGGGAAATGTTTGAGATCTATCCTCGTTGCCATTCAATGAATCACTGTAGGGTTGTGGTACATTATGGAATTAAAACTTCGTCCATGTTTACTTTAAAAGCTTCTTAGCTTGAACCAAGGAAAATTACAACCACTAAGGGCAATGAATTGCCAGTGTTTAAGGGTATATAAAACTTCTCTTGGTTTTAGACTTTGCTGAAACAACAGAGAGTAACTCTTGTCAGTGGGAACGGGGGACTTGTTACAAACATCACTCTCACTGTTATTTCAAAAGTGGACAAATATGGTCATATTGTTCTGGGTCTTTTCCCCACGAGAGAAAATAGCAAGCTGCCTGTAAATTGTTCTCTCCCCATTCTCTCTGATGTGGTTCACTCAAAATAAAGTCTCCCTCTCTGCTGTCCACGTGGCTAGCAGTTCTCATATTGTCAGAATACAGGCTTTCACCTCTGCATCAAGTCTATTTAATTGGACATCCACATCCCTATTAAGGAAAGCAGCAATAGTACTCGTTGCCTGGCACACAAAGAGCTTATGGGAAATGAAGTCCTTATTGCCTTATGCAGTGGCCATTTTGGGGTCCACTCCACTGATTGTGTCACACAGGACTTCTCTAGATGATTCATCTAAATAAGCTGAGGGTCCATTTTGGGGAAGCTGTAGCAGGTGGTGTTAGCACAGTGCTCTGTACCTTCTGCTTATTAACCCTGACCCCCAATGGCCAGGAGACTTGAGCCCACTGGCTTGCAGTTGCACCGCTCTCTCTGGCTTCACTGTTTTTTTAGTTTTATTATTTAATTTAACAAATTCTTATTTACAATGACAGCCTACTCCGGCCAAACTCGGACGTCACTGGGCCAATTGTGCTCCGCCCTATGGGACTCCCAATCACGGCTGGCTGTGATAAAGTCTGGATTTGAACCAGGTTGTCTGTAGTGACACCTCTAGCACTGAGATGCAGCGTCTTAGACCACTGAGCCACTTGGGAGCCTGAAAGATGAAGAATGATGAATACAAATGATGCAAATTGTTTTCCAACTAGAGAACTTTTCCCCACGCTGCATGATTCTAAAGGAGAGACAGAGTGGAAGTGAAAACCACTGGCCAAGACTCTATTTTGACATGTAGAGGTACATTGCAATGAAAAGCGGCTTGTGATTTGTTTTGAAAGACTGATTTGTGTAAATTGGCTGTGATTTTTAAATTGGTTAACTTGACTCTATCGGAACGTGTTACTCATAGAAGCGGTAGCAGAAAGGTGTTGTTTCACCAATTTCAGGTCAAATAAATTGACCTGCGAAGGTTTGAAGTTTTCAACAAGGTGTCACACTTGTCAGGTGCAGTGGTGGAGATTGACTCCAGCCACAAAGAGGCATTATAGATAGATAGATAGATAGATAGATAGATAGATGGATACTTTATTAAGCAGCAACGAAAAACACAGGGCAGGTGCAAAATGCCAGATCGAAATACACAAAAGACAGATACACGATACATGATGCATAGTGCGGCAGTATAAAAAAGTATAAAAATACAAGAAGTCTGGAGTGCAAAAATCTATAAAAAGGCATTGCATAGTATGAGTGAATGGCTGAATATGCACACTATACATTGTTATAGAGTGTTAGGTGAAAAACGTATACAAATATTTGCATGGTTAACTATACTATACAGGTCGATGGCAGAGAAAGATACTTAAATAGCTAAATGTGCTTATGATGTAAGTGAGGGTAATAATAGTTTACTTAATATACAGTCTGGTTAAATGTACAGGTATGTGAATATTTGCATGGCTAAATTAACTGTACAGGTAAATGACAGGCAGAAATACTTAAATAGCTAAATGTGCTTATCATATAATTTAGAGTAATAATAATAATTCCCTTAAAATACAGTCCTTAGTGCAGGGTTTAATTACAGATGAATGCACGTACCGCACATTCGATATACTAAATGCAATGAAAAAAAAAAGATACTACTGACAGGATACTAATATGCAGTCCTGAGTGAATTACTACGTAAATTCAGTCCAAGAATTACTAGGGCCTAACACTGCAACAGTTCCAGGAAGGACCTCCTGTAGTGCTCTCTGGCACACCGTAGTGGGATCAGTCTGTGACTGAAGGTGCTCCTCTGCATCATAACCATGGCATGCAGAGGGTGGGTGATGTTGTCCATGATGGCCAGCAGTTTGGCCAGGATCCTTCTCTCTGCCACCTCAAGGTTAATCCCCAGAACAGAGCTAGCCTTCCTGATCAGCTTATTTACCCAAGAAGCATCACTGGCCTTTATGTTGGCGCCCAAGCACGCCACTGCAAAAAAGATGGCCACCCCAGACTGGTAGAAAGTATGCAGTAGTTTACTGCACACGTTGAAGGACCTAAGCCTCCTCTGAAAGTTGAGTCGGCTCTGGCCCTTTTTGTACAGGGCCCCGGTGTTACCAGCCCATTCCATCCTGCTGTCCATATGGACTCCCAGGAACTTGTATGAACCAACCATTTCCATATCCATCCCCTGTATAGGGACTGCAGTCCGTTGGGCCTTGGTTCTCCTGAAGTCCACAACCATCTCCTTTGTTTTGCTGATGTCGAGCTGAAGGTGTTTCTGCTCACACCACACCACAAAGTCATTGATTGTGCTCCTGTACTCCTCCTCCTGCCCACCCCTAATGCTCCCTACAATTGCAGAGTCATCTGAGAACTTCTGCAGGTGGCATGTTTCAGAGTTATATCTGAAGTCTGAGGTGTAGAGGGTGAACAGGAAGTGGGACAGGACCGTTCCCTTGGGGGCCCCTGTATTGCTCACTGCCCGTTCTGACACACAGCTCTGTAGCCGCACAAATTGTGGCCTACCGGTCAGGTAGTCCGTAACCCAGGAGATTAAGGGTGCTTCATCCTCTTCATCTTCTCACCCAGTAGCCGGGTCTGAATGGTGTTGAAGGCACTGGAGAAGTCAAAAAACAAAACCCTCACAGTGCAACCTGCGTCCAGGTGAGAGTAGGCCCTCTGCACAAGGTAGATGATTGCATCATCCACCCCGATGTTGCACTGGTATGCGAACTGCAGGGGGTCCAGTGATGTACACACCAGGGGTCTGAGGTGATCGAGGACTAACCTTTCCAGGGTCTTCATGATGTGGGATGTTAGCGCTACAGGTCTGAAGTCATTCAGGACAGTGGGGTGTGCCTTCTTGGGCACTGGGACCAGGCAGGATGTTTTCCACAGCACAGGGACCCTTTTCAGGTTGAAAAGGCGCTGGAGTATTCCACACTTGGGCTGATGCTATCAGGACCAGCCGCTTTCCACTGATGTAGTCTCTCCAGCTCTCTCTTCACTTGGTTGGTGGTGAAAGCCAGCCTGGGAGGGGAGGTGGGGGGAAGGGGGGGTGTTGAGGATCAGTCCAGAGGTGGGGGGAAGGGAGGTGTTGCAGATCAGTCCAGTTTCATGCTGTTTGCGGTCCATAGGGGAACTGAACGCCCTGGGACCTACACTATAACAGCATGCCCAGCTCCGGCTCTTCAGGTCCACAGGGGAACTGAAATCCCTGGGACCTGCACTATAACAGCATGCACAGCTCTGGCTCTTTAGGTCCACAGGGGAACTGAAAGCCCTGGGACCTGCACTATAACAGCATGCACAACTCCGGCTATTCAGGTCCACAGGGGAACTGAAAGCCCTGGGACCTGCACTATAACAGCATGCACAGCTCTGGCTCTTCAGGTCCACAGGCGAACTGAAAGCCCTGGGACCTGAACTATAACAGCATGCACAGCTCTGGCTCTTCAGGTCCACAGGGGAACTGAAATCCCTGGGACCTGAACTATAACAGCATGCACAGCTCCGGCTCTTCAGGTCCACAGGGGAACTGAAAGCCCTGGGACCTGCACTATAATAGCATGCACAGCTCCGGCTCTTCAGGTCCACAGTCCTGCTGATTTCCCTACTTGCTTTTTAATAGCTGGGGTCTGATTTCTACATGGGAACCCAGGTGTGTGCACTGCCCAGGCAATCAGTGATACAGTTGCCAGGGAGGAACTAAGCAGGACTGTTGAACTCGAGGACGATAGTGAGTCGTGCTTCCCTGCAATACAGGCTCATAACTGGCTTGCAGTGAAACAACCCTGATTGTAGCACCAGGAAACCTATAGGTTACAGTCCTTAGAGGGGGTTGGTTCTAAGCTAATATAGATTTTTTTTCATTTGGCATTACTGGTATTAACCAATGCAAACACATTGAATAACAGATTCACTACATGAAACAACAGATAGTCCCCCCAAAAATATAAAGGAAGTTCGTTCTGAAGTGTCTGTCCTATATCTGAGAGATATAAGAAAGATCAGGAAACTATTTTTTATTTTATTTTGACACGTATTTATCCCCTTATTTTAGGCACTAAACTATCTCCATATATACTTCCTTTCATTTTTTAAACTGGTACCGGCGACCTTCACACGAGTCTAAGCTTTCCACAGTGGGCATCCCAAACCAAGACGTTTTCGTGAGAACACTGATTTTCAGGATGTCTCATTGTCCGACAAACACCACACTCTCTCTGCCGCCTTTCACTGCAGATGCGGAAGGGCAATATCGGCGGATGCAGTGGATTGAGACGCAGCCCATGCAAAAAAAACAGATACTGTATCTCTATCTTAAACAGATGTATTTTGATGGGGACTTTCCTATTATGTTAATTTGACTTCCACGGGGGCCTGGAAATTTTAGGGCAAGGGTTAAAGTGGGTTCAGGGAGAGTGTGTGTATAGTATGTACAGGTCATGGAACAGCTTGAATTGGGAATAGTTAATAATGTATGTCACTTAGGGGGTTACTGGTCACATACAGACAAATTCTCCTTTCTCTTGCTCTCTCGCGCTCTCTCTTGCTCTCCCTCTCTGTCTCTCTCTCCTCTCTCACTCTCTCGCTCTCCTCTCTCTCTCTCTCTCTCTCTCTCTCGCTCTCTCTCCCCATTCTCTATTCTCTCTCTCTTCTCTCTCACTCTCTCGCTCTCCTCTCTCTCTCTTACTCTCTCTCCCCATTCTCTATTCTCTCTCTCTTCTCTCTCACTCTCACTCTCTCGCTCTCCTCTCTCTCTCTCTCTCTCTCTCTCTCTCTCTCTCTCTCTCTCTCTCTCTCTCTCACTCTCTCTCCCCATTCTCTATTCTCTCTCTCTTCTCTCTCACTCTCTCGCTCTCGCTCTTCTCTCTCTCTCTCCTCGCTCTTCTCTCTCTTCTCTCTTTTCTCTCTCCTCTCTCTCTCTCTTCTCTCTCCTCTCTCTTCTCTCTCTCCCCCTTCTCTCTCCTCTGTCTCTCTCTTCTCTCTCCTCTCTCTTCTCTCTCTCCCCCTTCTCTCCATTCTCTCTCTTTCTCTCTCTCTCTTTCCATGATGTATCTTCCTATATCTTCAGTAATATGTTTTATTAACTGCATATCTTTTTTCGTGGATCAGGGAATTGATAACAGCACCATAGAAGGGAGAACTGCAGATTCTCTTCATCACAAGATCTATTACAGGGCTTGAGGTCAATAGCTGTGCTCACTGATATCTTCTTTAGATACAGTGTGTTTCATTCTGATGACTGTGCTGCTCAACAATGGAGTCTAATAGCAAATCATTGAACAGCAAATCAGTCGGTTAAGATTCTATTTGAAAAATACTGAATGGTATTTACCGAAAATGAATAATTAGGGTTGCAAAATTCTGAAAATCCCGGTTGGAGGATTTACCGGAATCAGGAGGAAATAAGCAGGAAATCCAGAATCCTCCAACCAGGATTTCTGGAAAACCCTAGGAATAATTCAGTGTGCAGAGTCGGGCTTTATGTGTGTGGGTGTAGGTGTGTTGAGGGTATAAGGGCTTGCAAGAGGGATGGGGAGGAGAATGGGAGGGAGGGAGGGAGGGAGGGAGGGAGGAGAGAGGGATGGAGGAGAGAGAGAGGGGGAGAGAGTGGGGAGGATTGCGGAAGGGGGGAGGAGAGGGAGGGGGAGGAGGGGGGGGAGAGGGATGGGGAGGGGGAGGAGAGAGGGAGGAGGGAGGGATGGGGGAGGAGAGAGGGAGGGGGGAGAGAGTGGGGAGGATTGCGTAAGGGGGGAGGAGATGGAGGGGGAGGAGAAAGGGAGGAGGGGAGGAGGGAGGGAGGGAGGGGCTGAGGAGAGAGGGAGAAGGGAGGAGGGGAGGAGAGAGGGAGGAGGGAGGAGGGAGAGAGGGAGAAGGGAGGGGCTGAGGAGAGAGGGAGAAGGGGTTGGAAGACACATTCTTCTGTGCTGGTGCTCCTCTAGTAAGAGCCACTTGTGAGAAAGTGCCCTTCTCTGGCAGAACCTTCAAGACAGTAATTTAATTTGGTTGAATCCAGCAGGGGATAAATACAGGGACTGAGAGACAGAGACTAAGAGACAAGGAGGCGGGGGGGATGAGGAAAAACAACTGGACATCAACTGCAGTCGACATTCTGAGGAGCTTCCTCCTTTTGCAGACCCTGCTAATTTAATGGTTATGGACCATCAGTGAGTGGCTTGTTGGTTGTCGTCATGGATCGCTGCAGCAGGGATGTAGTAGGCTACACTACACCACAACACGGAGCTCATGTCAGTTCTGATGCTCCCCTCCCACACTGTGTGCTGTGTAAATAGAAAGCAGGTTGATAGTCACATATTAACCAGTATCCACTTGAAATCACTGATTATGAGAATTATGATGGTACATGTAAATATTTTATTCGAACATGAGTAGCACTCAATTTTACGACACATAGTATCCCAGCTGTTTACTAAGAAATGTCATGGTAAATGGGCATTACAGAGTAATAACCTAGGAATGACTGTTTTAGCAACCTATTCACAACTAAGCAGCATCTATGTATCACGGAACAACTAAATATATGCCTTGCAGTTGCAGGAATATATTATAGTAATGTATTGAATTCTGTCATATGTTTAATCCAATAATCCCTATTTATTCTGTTATTTATATACTCTGGACTATGATCAGTCTGCTGCAATACCACTTGTTAGCTCATCAGTAACAATACACTGAGGTAGACAAATACACCTCTATTGTTATTCAGGGTTATTGTTCAATATCACCAACTTTAAGTACCTCCTATCGCATTGAACACCATGTATCTTCTTCTCCTGAATAACAACAACATTTACACGCCATGCACTGGCGTCCAATCCCAGTTATCACTGGAAGCTAGTGATCCTAGGCGAAGGTGTCTATTTATTCATTGTGTGCTCTGTTTGTGAGAGAGGGACCACATCAAGAGTTTCCTTGGTGCTAATGTTTTTAGCGGCACGAGAGAGAACGCTAATTAAAATGATAAGATTTGGGTGTTGTTTTAGTGTAGTGGGGGGGGGGGGGGTTACAATGAGCCTTTCATAGTGGGGTGGTTTGCGGTGGTGTCGTCATCCTTGGCTGCAGTCAAATCTGGAACTGCCACACTAACACTGTCTCCTCAGGCTTATTGTGGTTTACCGGGATCCCCCCTCCAGATTCTTTGTAGTATCTTTGTTGGGTACTAAATGTCAACGTGAAGTTTTTAAACATTGGAAGCTAGCACATGTGGGCGGCAGGTGGCGGGGTGGTTAGAGTGTTGGGCCTGTAACTGAAAGGTTGCTGGATTGAATCCCCGAGCTGACAAGGTAAAAATCTGTCGTTCTACCCCTGAACAAGGCAGTTAACCCACTGTTCTTAGGCCGTCATTGTAAATAAGAATTTGTTCTTAACTGACCTGCCTAGTTAAATAAAGGTAAAAAAAAAACATGTCAATTAAAATGGGGGAGCTTGCCTTGTGACATTATTGGCAGTCTCTGGGCTGCTTCTTTATTTGTTGCTAAATCATACAACCAGATTAGAATTAATTATGGAAAAGATTAGGGAGCAGGTGAAATTAACATGTTAGTTAGCATGGCAACAAAGCCAGATATATTACTCACTACTTTGACACAGCTTCGTCTTTGGTGAAGTTCATTTTATACGGGTGCATGATGATAAATCCTAAAAGAGAGGAATTTAAAAAAAGTTTTGTATAAAGGATTTGCATACTGGCATAATTTATTTGAAAGGCTAATTGCAGACGTGTAGGCAGCTGCAGAACATGATATCAAATATTTGTTTTCCCCATTTTGATCTATGATCTAGACAAGTAAATTATGATTAAATTATTTGCACAAGGCATAATCTGAAAACCACATCTCACTCAAGATAACAGCTGTGTTTACACAGGCAGCCCAATTATCATATTTTTTCAACTAATTTATATTTTGACCAATCACATCAGATCTTTTCACATCAGCTCTTTTTCAGAGTTTATCTGATTGGTCAAAAAAAGCATTTTTTTGTCCAGGCCTTTAAAGTGTTTGTTTTTCTTCTCTGTCCTGTGCAATTGTAAATCAATCAAGTTTGAACACCAAAAGTTTTTTCAATTTCAACTTATTTTTTAAAGAAATAGTAAATTGTGCAAGGGTACTTTCAAATTCTACTATCTTGTGTAATCCACCTTCAATCTGGTGATTGGATGTAAATTGACCTTCAGAATCCTTTACTCATGACCTTTGACCCGGTGTGTTCCTTTTGGTACAACTAACTACAGTATGTTCTTGATTTGACACACAGCCTTACAATAGGCCTACATACATAACAAATACTGTACCTCCACTGGTTCAGTGGTTATTTTTAGCTTAGAATCCTGCCACTGATTGTTAATGTTACAGCCATTCTTACTGGGCACACACTGGTTAAATCAACGTTGTTTCCACGTCATTTCAATGAAATTATGTTGAACCAACATGGAATAGCTGTTGAATTGCGTACTGCAGTAATTTTGCAGTATAACTGCAGTACGCAGCAAATACTGCGTTCAAAATAACACCGTTTTTTTTACTACGGTAATTTTGCAGTGTAACTGCACTTTTACTGCAGTTTCAAAACGGCAATCTTTTTTTTGTAAGGGTTGAGGTTATACTCTATCATGATTCACTTCTTCTTTATGTTGTATTTCATTCTTAAACCAAGGAGCAACATATTCAGGATACACCGTTTCCCTTCCAAACCGAGGCTAATACATCAGGTGTTCCGTCATGATTGTGGTCTATAATACCCCATGCTTTAGATAAAATGAGTATCTAGAAAGAGTGAGGGAGCTGTTGAAGCCAGTTAAAGTGATTTATTGCATTCAAAATGGTGGGCTGTACTTTGCTCGCTCTTTAGAGGCATAAAAACCAAAAATGACTGTTTAGATTTAGTGTGTGTTTCTAGATGTCCTATTTTCTCTAGTAGACTTCTTCTGAAGGATTAGT
The DNA here is from genome assembly GCA_023634145.1 of Thymallus thymallus. Taxonomy (NCBI): domain Eukaryota; kingdom Metazoa; phylum Chordata; class Actinopteri; order Salmoniformes; family Salmonidae; genus Thymallus; species Thymallus thymallus. The sequence continues at coordinate 18,786,138 of CM042419.1, forward strand.
TCATTATTCTTCCCTGTATGGATAGTCTCTAACCTCTCCTCTCCTCTAACCCCATAGGGACACTTGGCCCAGGTGAAAAATGAAAGCTCCCATCACACTCCAGATTCTTCTCTATGCTGCTGTGGTCCGAGGTTTCAAAACAGTGTCCAAGAGAGGCTCAGGTACGTCTCCATGTAACTGTCTGTTAGCTGTCTGTCACTCCAGCCCGGTGGTTGAACCTCTCCATGTATTTGGAATCACGGAGAGAAGAGTGTGTGATCAACGAGTGTGGTTGGTTGGAGTTGATGTTGGATGATGAATACCCATAATTTAAAGGAAGGTCCAAATGGAATATTCTGTTTTCCATAAACCTTTAAGAGTAATGGCATTTTTTAATATTACATTTCTATACCTTAGATGCAGACAGCTAGTTTTTGT
>CM042419.1:18786794-18861794 GCA_023634145.1 Thymallus thymallus
AACTTATTGTGGGAAGCTTGTGGAAGGCTACCCGAAACGTTTGACCCAAGTTAAACAATTTATAGGCAATGCTACCAAATACTAATTGAGTGTATGTAAACTTCTGACCCACTGGGAATGTGATGAAAGAAATAAAAGCTGAAATATATCAAATTTCAGGGATTGTGAAAAAAATTGTTTAAATGTATTTGGCTAAGGTGTATGTAAACTTCCGACTTCAACTGTATCTATCTCTCTCTCTCTCTCTCTCTCTCTCTCTCTCTCTCTCTCTCTCTCTCTCTCTCTCTCTCTCTCTCTCTCTCTCTCTCTCTCTCTCTCTCTCTCTCTCTCTCTCTCTATCTCTATCTCTATCTCTATCTCTCTCTCTCTCTCTCTCTCTCTCTCTCTCTCTCTCTCTCTCTCTCTCTCTCTCTCTCTCTCTCTCTCTCTATCTAGTGAATAATAATTACACTCTTCCACCCACATATGGAGAGCAGAAGAAAGAACATGGCCCACCTACACACATCATGTACGGTACATGTACATAGACATGCATACATAAATTACTTCCTGTAATAGAGACATGCACTGACTGTACAAACGTTACTGTACTTTCCATGACATAGACTGACCAGGTCAATCTATGTGAAAGCTATGATCTATTATTGATGTCACTTGTTAAATCCACTTCAGTCAGTGTAGCTAAAGGGGAGGAGACAGGTTAAAGAAGGATTTTAAAGCCTTGAGACAGTTGAGACATGGATTGTGTACGTGTGCCATTCAGAAGGTGAAAGGGTAACACAAAATATTTAAGTGCCTTGGAATGGGGTATGGTAGTAGGTGCCAGGTGCACCGGTTTGAGTGTGTCAAGAACTGCAACGCTGCTGGGTTTTTCACCCTCAACAGTTTCCCGTGTGTGTCAAGAATGGTCCACCACCCAAAGGACATCCAGCCAACTTGACACAACTGTAAGAAGCATTGGAGTCAACATGGGCCAGCATCCCTGTGGAGTGCTTTCGATACCTTTTAGAGTCCATGACCGTACGAATTGAGTGGGTGGAACTCAATATTAGGAAGGTGTTCCCAATGTTTTGTCCACTGTGTGTATGTATTGTGGGTAGCATGTTCACTCTACATACAGTCCTTGGAGAAATATGACCTTTCCTCTTGAACACTTAACTTTAAATGACAGATAGGACATTAATTTAGACACAGACAGTACACATACATTCATTTGACTGATTAATATGCATCCGTAATCATAACAACTCTTTCCTACACAATGCTGTACAGTACGTCTCACACAACCCTGGTCCATACATTGTATAACGTATAATGTTGTATAGTCTCTATCAATACAGTACAGAACAATATGTTGTGTAGTTGTTGTTGTGTAACTGGTGTGAATGGAGATATCTTCTGTTATGACTATTATGACTCAACGGCTGCAACTGTTCCTCCTTCCTGGCTTGGCAAGCTGGTTGGTGTACCGTACCTGGTAATAGAAAGGGAAATGAATTGATACGTTACATAAAACAGTCACATCAAATGTTTCTGAACTTGTCTTCAGCCATAGTGATCATGTTTTAATGATTCACCCGCACATGATTGTGTCAGACAGACTGACTCCTCGTATCGAGATGAGACTGTAATATCTACACTATCAATATTTATAGGTCTATGTCGTGTTTAATGTACCTCTAATACAAGGATCTCAACTTGTTCCTGTAGAATACTGCCCGTTCCTATGGGTCTATCTCTCCTCCTCTACCTTAGCCTCTGTATCAATGGTCAACTGGCCCGTTACAGCAGGAGAAGAGTATGAAAGATCACGTTCCATCAGATTGTCTTGAGGACCTCTTTAAACATGATCATGTCTTCCCCCATTGGCAGAGCTATAAAACATTTACTTTATTCCGTTTGATCCGGTGGATAGAGAACCCACAGTAAAGGATAATCAACCGCCTGCTCATTGAACCCACAGTAAAGGATAATCAACCGCCTGCTCAATGGGCTGTTATAGTGTCTTGTTGTGTTACGAGGAGAAAAACGACCGGTCTGCATGTTCAGCTAATGACTTGGGGCCGATGGCGGCGGTGATCTTGCTTTTTATTTTATATTAAAGCACAATAAAGTGACGCTAATATTAGGCCTACCGTTGACAAGTGAAAAGGCTCTCCACTTACAGCCCCCCGGGTTCAAAGAAACAGACTAGCAGAAAACCTAGTTTATAACGCCTATCTCCTCCCTTGGATGTTCCAGCTGATTTAACAAAAAAATTGTATTCCTAGGTCCAGGGATAGCGCCATATCTAAATGTCGTTTTCCTATCCTACAGACTGCTGAATCATTCCATTATACATACAATACCTCTGCAAGGATTTCCCACAGCAAGTAAGAACAGGAATTTGTGGATCTATTGCTCCGGAACTCTCCCCTGGCTGTTCTCTCAGTGGATGCATCCCAAATGCCTCCCTATTCCCTAAATCGTGCACTACTTTTGACCAGGGCCCATAGGGCATACAATTTGGGATTCAGCCAGTGACAAGGCTCTGCTGAATGGGCAGCCATTACAGAACAGAGGTCTCTCCTCTTGTCCTGGCTCTGTGAAGTTGACTCATTAGCATATGAAGGAGGGTGATTCATAATGGTCTTTCTAATTGATAGAGTATAATCAGACTGTCCAAAGCAGCACAGGGAAACGGAGCCTGAAGAATTTGGCTGCAGGAGAAACGATGTCCCTTTGTGAGAACATGTTAGCAATTTCTCCCTTATTTGAAGGTGGTAGATAAGTGCTCTTCATTTCTCTTCTCTCTGTGCTTCTCCATTAGAACTCTTCATTTGGGAGATTATTCACAAAGATGGACCACTTATTAGACTTTGAAATACCCCACACTGCCATAACATTTTAAGGGAAAGTTAAGGGTTGACAATAGGCTAGAAGCTAAATAAATGTGTGTGTAGGTGTGTGTGTGTGTGTGTGTGTGTGTGTGTGTGTGTGTGTGTGTGTGTGTGTGTGTGTGTGTGTGTGTGTGTGTGTGTGTGTGTGTGTGTGTGTGTGAGTGTGTGTGTGTGTGTGTGTGGTGTGCTTGTGTGTGTGTGTGTGTGTGGGTGAATGTGTGTGTGGGTGTGGGTGAGTGTGTGTAGGTGTGTGTGTGTGTGTGTGTGTGTGTGTGTGTGTGTGTGTGTGTGTGTGTTGTGTAGGTGTGTAGGTGTGTGTAGGTGTGTGTAGGTGTGTGTAGGTGTGTGTGTGTGTGTGTGTGTATAGGTGTGTAGGTGTGTGTGTGTAGGTGTGTGTGTGTGTTTGTGTAGGTGTGTGTGTGTGTGCACTAATGGGTCTGTCTATGTGTGAATAAACGTAGCAAGTCAGATCAAAGCTGGTATTATCTCTAAAGACAGAATGATTCTATTTTATTATCTGACACTTTTAATCCAGTCCATCAGAGAGACACTGGATAATCAGCGTTGCCATAGATGTGATGTAGCAATACCATTACATCACATGATCAGAACAAGCAGAAGAAAAGTGACATGGGCCCTAGACTGTTCCTCCTGTCAGAACAGCACAGAACAGCACAGAACAGCACAGCAACAGCACACAGCTCAGCGGAACTTTCAACACCTGTCACTTATCTTGCTGTCGTCCTGGCAACAGAGTAACCGAATCTGCCATTTGATTGGGCTGAATTGGTACCACTTTTTTCTGTGATATTCCATGTAATGATAGAGGTGGAGGGAGAAGGAGAAGGGTGGGTGGGTGAAGTAAGATGGGGGGGTGGAGAGATGGAGGGGTGGGGAGATAGAGGGTAGGAGGGGTGGAGAGATGGAGGGGAGGAGGGGTGGAGAGATGGAGGGGAGGAAAGGAGCGTACTTGTCTTAAGCACTCAGCTTCAAGTGCACTGCTTCCCAGAGGAAGAGAGGGTTCTTACCCATGATGGATGGCCGTGTGATCAATTACAGTGATTTGTCATATGCAGCCGGCACTCATTTTCATAAAGGCATTACTGGACTTTATGTGACAGAGGGGAAATGGACCCGTGGCTCGCTGACTCAAACATCTCCTTGATTGGTTTACACTGACGTGCTGCGAATGGAGACTTGGCCTGAGAGGACCCCTTCAATCTCTCTATATACTATAGACCCCTACTTATTCTGCTAGAAGATCTCTCTTTTCCTCTTTCCTTTTCATTATCTTGTAGAACAAATTGCCGTACTTTGTGTAACCTCACTCCCTGTTTTCAAGCATGCACTCCTTTTCAGTTGACACAAGGTTAGCCCTGTCCATTCATCACTCGCTACTGCTTTCACTACAGACAGAATGGCTCGATATATCAGTTCATATTTGCCCAGACAGAATGGCTCGATATATCAGTTCATATTTACCATTCACTACAGACAGAATGGCTCGATATATCAGTTCATATTTACCATTCACTACAGACAGAATGGCTCGATATATCAGTTCATATTTACCATTCACTACAGACAGAATGACTCACTAAGTCAGTTCATATTTACCATTCACTACAGACAGAATGGCTCACTAAGTCAGTTCATATTTACCATTCACTACAGACAGAATGACTCACTAAGTCAGTTCATATTTACCATTCACTACAGACAGAATGACTCAATATGTCAGTTCATATTTAACATTCACTACAGACAGAATGACTCACTAAGTCAGTTCATATTTACCATTCACTACAGACAGAATGACTCGATATATCAGTTCATATTTACCATTCACTACAGACAGAATGGCTCACTAAGTCAGTTCATATTTACCATTCACTACAGACAACATGGCTCACTAAGTCAGTTCATATTTACCATTCAATCATTTAAAAAGTGTTTTCTCATCCCCAATCCTATGACGAGGATAGTCATCATTCCCCGTCACACACACCGTCCGGTCCCTGTCCTGGTGGTGTTTTACCAGTCTGCTAGTTTAGCTGTACCTACCCATCATCAGCTGGTACAGCAGGTCCACAGCCCCATTTTGATCAAACTAATGCATGTGTTATTAATGTGACGGACAGCCGGTGCTTCAATAACATGCACCTCTTCTGTTCAATGGAAATCCTGTCAGTTTGGAGCACGATGTAAAAACCCAGTAAAGGCCTGTGTCATATCTTGGTTATATGTAACCATATCATATGTGACATACTGTATACAACTAATCTGTCAGATCTAGTGACGTATATCTACAATGGTTACTGTTCCTAAATGGTGATGAGGTGGCACATTCTGGGTCCATAATAATAATAATATAATAGATTAACCTCTATCTCGGCAGGTAGCCCAGTGGTTAGAGTGTTGGGCCCATAACCGAAAGGTTGCTGGATCAAATCCCCGAGCTGACAAGATAAAAATCTGTCGTTCTGCCCCTGAACAAGGCAGTTAACCCACTGTTCCTAGGCTGTCATTGAAAATAAGAATATGTTCTTAACTGACTTGCCTAGAAAAATAAAGGTAAAAAAAAAAAAAATCTCCTGGGCACGACGCTGAAAAACGATGTAAGGGACATGGCGGACACTGGGAGAGATGTCTAATACACCTCCCCTGTCTCTCACTGCTAAGTATATGGACTCTAATGTACAGTTTAGAGTTATATATAGATATCATTAGCCAAGCATGGCAAAATGATTTGGTTTTAAATATCTCACTCGTTAATGAAATACAGTCACACAGACAATCAGTCTGGATCTAGAGATTAATCTGGGTCGTGTCTGAAATGGTGCCCTATTCCCTATTTATACAACGGGTGGGTCTAATCCTGGATGCTGATTTGTTTAAACCGCATTCTAAAGCTTTGACGTTGAAATGCCTATTTACTCTGTTCCATCTGGCAGGGACTCCACTGTTTCGTCAGCCCAACCAGGCAATTTATAAACTTGATCTCCACTATAAAAAGCATCTAGACTTTATCTCACATTTCTTTTAGGCTAACATTTAGTTTTCAACAGCGAAGTTTGGTTAAACCTTGCTGTCTGTCTCTCCGACGTTTGCAAAAAAAAAGGCAGACAGCTTTTCTAAGCCAGTTAAAATCATGAATCAGCTAGAATAATTAAATTAAACGAAATGCAGCTAGTTGGCCAGTCCTGCTCCGGGGGCAGAGCCTTCACCTGACCCAATGCCCAGTCCTGCTCCGGGGGCAGAGCTTCCATCTGACCCGGCTAGACAATGGAGGTGCTCCTTACCTCCAAGGAGTTCCTCCACTGTCCAGCTCTGAGCGGTCCTGTGCTGGTGATTCTTTCTGTCATGGTTCTTAGATTGGACCCGAGGCGCTCAGCAGTAGTGTGAATACTTATTGTCTTGACAAAAACAACCAACAAGGAGAGGTAGAACTACTAACTGATGTGCAACATACACAAACAAAAAACCACACAGGTGGGAAACTAATCAACTTAAATAGGATCCCCAATTAGAGACAACGTAATGCAGCTGTCTCTAATTGGGGACAAACACAAATACCCAAAACATAGAGGTGCCTAGACACCCCTACTGTCAAGCCCTGACCGTAACCCCAAGACAACATAGAGTTGCCCAGAGGCCTCCATACAGTCAGGACCTGACACTAGTTTGCAGTCTTTGCAGCTTAAGTTCGAAGTGATTGTGTTAGCTGTGTTGTTGGCTAGCTCCTCTGAACAACAGTGTCCTGACGAGAGAGCACAATTTCTATGCCAGGCAAAATCGGATGTATCCAAATAAATGTCGCTAGAAAACAGCTTAAACAAATGCAAATACAGCTACTTTGCAGTTATGAGTAGAGTAGAGTAGAGTATTACTTTATTAATCCCAATTGTATCACAGCATGCATCATCCATGACTTACAATGACAGGACATGCAACAATGACCTAACACATACAAAAAAAATGAAAAATAAGACACATAAAGGCCTATGCACCATAGTATCCCTAAAATAAAGTCTAATTCAAGTGCTGTCTTCTATCCTACTCTGAGAAATAACAGGCAACAACATTTTCCAAAAGAGAGACAGTTAATCAATTACACTCATTAAAAAGCCTCATGGCTGTGGGTAAAAATTACCGTCTAAACAACTCTGTGGAACATCTGGGCAGGATGAACCTGCTACTGAAGCTGCTCCTGTGTTGCATTAGAGTTCTGTGGAGTGGGTGTGTGTCATTGTCCATGAACACTGTTTGACGTGACTGTAAATTAGCCATAGTTGGCTAGCTAGCAAGCAAGGGATAAGAATGTTGCCAGCCAATATGGCAATGGAACATTTAGAATGAATGATGGGTCACATCCATAGATACAGAACAAAAAGACTGAACGACGGATACTGTATATTGGCACTCTTTGCCGGCGTCTTGGGCCTAAAAACACACGTGCCAATATATCCTCCAAACACCGGCTTCTCTGGCACTATATTTGAAATAGGCTGCCATTTTGTAGGAAATAGGGTGCCATTTTGGATCTAGGCCAGACTTCATAAGAGTGGAAGCCACGTAGTGATACTCTTGAAGTAGTTTTGATTTGCGGCAACCTGGTCTGCTCTGTTTCTCTGAGGTTTGAGGACACGTTATTATGTCTCGGCCCATCCTGCAGATCTGAAAGGTGCTGTCTTATGAAAATGTTGCTGCTCTTGTGTTTTCAATTACAAGGCAGTTGCTTTTTATGCATTGTGTTGAAAAGAATTGTGTATCTAGAATTATGTTGACAATTACAAGGTCAGATGGATGGGTGTGCGGCAGTGGAACCATACAGAACTGAACTAACTACCCTGTTGTGTCATATTACAGACTTTTAATGGCATCAATGTTCACATCTCTAGCCCTCTCGGCTTCCATCACTCTTCTCGTTTGTCCCCACATGATTGGTCTTTACTTTTATACAGCACAATAACCAAAGTAGCGCTATAAAAACAGGATTATAAATCCCATATCATATGAACACACACATATACAAACACACCCACACACATACACACACACACACATGTACACACACATTCTTTATTACTGAGTCATTAACAGGATGTTGGGGCTTGTGGTGGTACTGAGTTGTCATGGAGACACCTGGCCCTCATCCTCCCTACTGGCCACTCGTTCAGACAGGTGTAATTCAAATACCTGCAGGTGCACGTAGACTAGACAGCCAGGCCATCAATGTAGAGTGGCTTATCATACTCTCTCGTACGCGTTTCTATGATTTTCCAGGAGTCATCAGTTTCCCAGGTAACAAGCCTGTACTGTGGTTGACTCAAGCGGCCGTTCTAGAGTGTAACGTTTTATGGACCGTTTTTCTCTCTGTCCTAAAATGTCAACTTATTTTCCCCTCTGGAACTTCTCCGCTGGTCTTACCCAGTGATTTTCAAGACCTGGAAATTATAGTTTTTTTATTGAAAGTAAAGATGCTTGTTTAGCAAGAAAAGGGATTTCCATATTAACTAAAAGTGTTTTAAGTTGCTAAAACGCTCAGTTAGAAATAAGAGGTTCAAGCAGTAATCCAATATGTATTTTGGGGAATTTATTTATTCATACTAACGAGTTGGGAAAGCAAACAATGGCAAAGGATAATATTGTTTTGCCTCCATATTGTCTAAAATCATAACCCACATACATGTAAAATGGCTCAGAAACACACACACACACACACACACACACACACACACACACACACAGTATTGTACAGCTTGTGGGGACAAATAGGAAAAATCCTATTTTCCTTAACCATAAACCCTTACCTTAAACCTAACCTTAACACTAACCCTAACCCTAACCCCAAAACCTAACCTTAACCCTAAACCTAACCCTAGCTCCTAACCCTAACCCTAAAATTAACCCTAGCGCCTAACCCTAACCCTAATTCTAACCCTAACACTCATTCCAACCTTAACCCTAAACCCCCTAGAAATAGTATTTGACCTTGTGGGGAGACTAACAAAATGTCCCCAGTTGGTCACATTTGTGTTAGTTTTTTTGTGGGGACCTCACGCACACCCTCACACACACACGTATACTACATGTTCTTCTAGCAATCCTTGCCGTTATTATGCAGTAGTGATTGAAGTGCAGTAGTGTTGTTTGAATTCAGCATGACTTACTAAAACACCTGATGAATCGTCTTTCTGCTGAGATGAGCTGTTTTCTCTGAACACGGTGTGGAATGGAACAGAATAGAATGGTGAGACATGGGATGATCCTGACTGTAGGAGTAGAGCAGTCATAGACAGTGTCATGCCTATGGAAACCGTCATCGCGGGAACAGCACAGAACTATTCCACTGTACTCAACTAAAAGCACTATATATTGTTGCCAGGTTAGTGAGAAAGCCTATCGACTGTGTGTGTGTGTGTGTGTGTGTGTGTGTGTGTGTGTCTGTATGTTTCTGTAAGTGTGTGTGCTTGTGTGTACGTGCAGCGTTTTCCTCAGTGAGCCAATGAAAGCAGCCTGTTTCCTGAATGTTGGTCTACTTCCTTAGAGAATGCAGCAGCAGTAATCATTTCCTTTAGTGGTAATCCCTGGGCCTTTAGACTGGAAGCCCAGACACTGGTAATCATTTCCTTTAGTGGCAGCCTAGACACTAGCGCTTCAAGTGAGGAAAGAACCTTAATTACAAATAAAACAGGAACCTATTTGATATGTTCCTCCTCATTTGGTAGCATTTGAGGCTTTTGATGTAATGAATATTGTCATTGAGGTAAATTACTGGACAAAGATTTTTTCTTTAACAAGTTTGACGCAAAGCATTTACTACTGACATCGGATCAGGCCCAAATCCCAGTCATTTGCATGAAGAAGAGACACTGATACAGGGGACGCAGGTCTGGGTGCCTTGTGAGAATTCGATGGAAAGTGTGTAACCTGCCTCTACCATCCGTCCTATTGACCAATGTGCAATCATTGGAGAATAAACTGGATGGTTCAAGACTATCCTAAAAACTGTATTATCTTATGTTTCAACGAGTCGTGGCTGAACGACGAGATGGATAATATATAGTTGGCTGGTTTTTCTGTGCGTCGGAGTCACAAATATTTTTATTCCAATGTTCTAAATGAACTTTTTAACTCTATCTGTATCCTGAAGGTTGTAAATTCTTCAGTTTGTTTAAATAATACAGAGAGAGCTCCAGCTTTACAATGGTCAGGTTTTATTCAGAGAACGTTCTGCCCCTCCCATGAGGAGCCCCTTATTTATACCCACACAAGTTTCTGTTATCTCAGTTCACTCCCTTCAAGACATTCCTAATGTTTACACCTCGAAGACCAGACCCCAATTCTGATAGATGAGGGTGGTAAACTTTTATGGCTAATCTCCTGCTAGCCTAAGAACTACATCCTGACTCATTTACCAAATAGTAACATTCTAAACATTGTCTATGTAATTTCTAATACATCTTACACATTACACAGTTTCAGGGTGAAACATCTTAGTCATTAACATTAAACATACAAATTCCTTTATCAGTCGGCAAGACAGAACAGCTGCCTCCGGTAAGACAAGGGTTGGCGGTCTGTGTCTATTTGTCAATAACAACTGGTGCACAAAATCTAATATTAAGGAAATCTCGCCTGAGGTTTAATATCTCATGATAAGCTGTAGACCACACTATTTACCAAGAGTTTTCATGTATATTTTTCATAGCTGTCTATTTACCACCACAAACCGATGCTGGCACTAAGACCGCGCTCAATGAGCTGTATAGGGCCATAAGCAACAACAAAATGCTAATCCAGAAGAGGCGCTCCTAGTGGCGGGTGATGTTAATGCAGGGAAACTTAAATCTGGTTTACCTCATTTCTACCAGCAACCAGAGGGAAAAAACTCCACCTTTACTCCACACACAGAGACGCGTACAAAGCCCTCCCTCGCCCTCCGTTTGGCAAATCTGACCATAATTTTATCCTCCTGATTCCTGCTTACAAGCAAAAACTAAAGCAGGAAGTAACAGTGACTCGCTCAATACGGAAGTGGTCAGATGACGCAGATGCTAAGCTACAGGATTGTTTTGCTAGCACAGACTGGAATATGTTCCGGGATTCATCCGATGGCATTGACAAGTATGCCATATCAGTCACCGGTATCATCAGTGCATCCATGACGTTGTCTCCACAGTGACCATACGTACATACCCCAACCAGAAGCCATGGATTAAAGGCAACATCCGCACTGAGCTAAAGGGTAGAGCTGCTGCTTTCAAGGAGCAGGGCTCTAACCTGGACTCTTATAAGAAATCCCGCTATGCCCTCGCACGACCATCAAACAGGCAAAGCGTCAATACAGGGCTAAGATTGAATCCTACTACACTGGCTCTGACGCTCGTCGTATGTGGCAGGGCTTGCAAACTATTACAGACTAGGGGGAAGCCCAGCCGCTAGCTGCCCAGTGACACAAGCCTACCAGACGAGCTCAATGACTTCTATGCGCGCTTCGAGGCAATCAACACTGAAGCATGTATGAGAGCACCAGCTATTTCGGACAACTGTGTGGTCATGCTCTCTGTAGCTGATGTGAGTAAGATTTTTAAACAGGTCAACATTCACAAGGCCGTAGGGCCAGACGGATTACGAGGACGTGTTCTCCGAGCATGCGCTGACCAACTGGCAAATGTCTTTACTGACATTTTCAACCTGTCCCTAACCGAGTCTGTAATACCTAAATGTTTCAAGCAGACCACCATTGTGCCTGTGCCCATGAACACCAAGGTAACCTGCCTAAATGACTACTGACCCGTAGCACTCACGTCTGTAGCCATGAATTGCTTTGAAAGGCTGGTCATGGCTCAAATCAACATCATCATCCCAGAAACCCTAGACCCACTCCAATTTGCATACCGCCCCAACAGATCCACTGATGACGCAATCTCTATTGCACTCCACACTGCCCTTTCCCACCTGGACAAAAGGAATACCTACCTGAGAATGCTGTTCATTGACTACAGCTTACCGTTCAACGCCATAGTACCCTCATAACTCATCACTAAGCTAAGGACCCTGGGATTAAACACCTCCCTCTGCAACTGGATCCTGGACTTCCTTACGGGCCGCCCCCAGATGGTAAGGGTAGGCAAAAACACATCTGCCAAGCTGATCCTCAACACGGGGGATTCTCAGGGGCACATGTTTTGTCCTCTACTGTAGTCCCTGTTCACCCATGACTGCGTGGCGAAGAACAACTCCAAAACCATCATTAAGTTTGCCGACGACACAACAGTGGCAGGCCTGATAACCGACAACGATGAGACAGCCTATAGGGAGCAGGTCAGAGTCCTGGCAGTGTGGTGCGAGGACAACAACCTTTCCCTCAGAGGAAGGCCCTAAAAATTGCCAAAGACTCCAGCCACCCAAGTCATAGACTGTTCTCTCTGCTACCGCACGGCAATCGGTACTGGAGCGCCAAGTCTAGGTCCAAAAGGCTTCTAAACAGCTTCTACCCCCAAGCCGTTAGACTGCTGAACAGCTAATCAAATGGCTACCCGGATTATTTGCATTGACCCCCACCTTTTTGACGCTGCTGCTACTCGCTGTTTATTATCTATGCATAGTCACTTTACCCTTACCTACAGTACATGTACATATTAGCTCAATTACCTCAACTAATCTGTACCTCCGCACATTGACTTGGTACCGGTAACTACTGTATAAAGCCTCGTTATTGTTATTTTATTGTTGCTCTTTTATTTTTTTACTTTAGTTTATTTAGTAAATATTTTCTTAACTGTATTGTTGGTTAAGGGCTTGTAAGTAAGCATTTCACGGTAAGGTCTACACCTGTTGTATTGTTGATTAAGGGCTTGTAAGTAAGCATTTCACGGTAAGGTCTACGCCTGTTGTATTTGGCGCATGTGACAAATCAAATTTGATTTAATTTGAAAACACAGAATCATCTGTGATCGTAGCCATATTCTTATCTCTGTGTTAGGCCTTCATACTGTATCTCCTATTAGATATTTGTCAATTAGTACATGTGTTACTTAGAAATGTTCTCCTGACTCCGCGGTGTACATCTGGGATATCTCATTAAGATGAAGTGTTACATAATTAATGCCTTTGCTTGCCAAATTAACACTCAATTAGTGATATCGCAGACGAAATGTGAAAAGTGGTGTTAATGGGATGGATGGAAATCACAAACACTTTCATAGGGGTGAGGAAAGAAAGTTATACTATTTTGAATCTTCTTGGTTTCCAGTCTTTCGACCTCATCTAGGGACAGATTTATACAGACAACCTACACAGTTCAACATACTCTCTGCATTCTATTTAAATCAAGTTGTCAAATAATCATCAAGCCCTCATTGAGCTGAATGAGGTGTGTTTGTCCAGGGCTCCAACTTAAATGTGTGTTGTTGGGGGTACTGGAGGAACAGGGTTGGGAATCACTGCTGAATATCATTTGACAGAGTGTGACATTAACTAGGTCTGTGTTTCTATGGTTATCCTCAAGTAGAAACATGTTTTTTCCTGGTGACGATTTGTGTGTTTCTATGGTTATCCTCAAGTAGAAACATGTTTTTTCCTGGTGAAGATTTGTGTGTTTCTATGGTTATCCTCAAGTAGACACATTTTTTCCTGGAGAAGATTCATGTGTTGTTTATCTCCTCATATTATGTTTGACAGTTTGAGAGTGAATGTCTTGACAAGGACACTTCAACGGCATGTCAATCCTTCCCCAGATCCTCCTAAAGCGACAAGAAGTTAATGGCGACGCTGGATGGGGTTATTGAATAGTTAATAGCTAGTAGAAATCAGTTTGTGACATAAATTACTTTGACGTTAATTAGTTGGGTAGATTGGGCGTCCTACAAAAGGTGCATTCAGTAAGCACAATCTGTTCTGGGGGGAAAAGCTGACTGCAACTCAGTGAATAGCTCAAGCAGTGATGTTTTAAATGACATTTCATAGAAAAAACACATCCCTATATCGAGATCAGGAAGGCGACCAACAAAAGAGAACGTCATAAACTCAAGGGGTTTGTATCTGGCTGTGCCGCTGTTCCCTCTACTGGTGAACTGGGAAGTGTGCACGATGACAGGGAAAATAACATGTTCCCAGACGATTAATGTGATGCTGCATTAATGTCCCCTCTGTCCACCCTCTCTCACCCTCTATCACCCACTCTGCCTCTCTCTCTCTCTCTCTATTTCTCTCTCTCTCTCTCTCTCTCTCTCTCTCTCTCTCTGTCTCTCTCACTCACTCACGCTCCCTCCCCCCCACCCTCTCTCAACAACTCTCTCTCCCTCCCTCCCTCTCTCTCTGTCTCTCTCTCTCCCGTCCCTCTCTCTCTCTGTCTCTCTCTCTTTCTTCTCTCTCTCTCTCTCTCTCTCTCTCTCTCTCTCTCTCTCTCTCTCTCTCTCTCTCTCTCTCTCTCTCTCTCTCTCTCTCTCTCTCTCTCTCTCTCTCTCTCTCTCTCTCTCTCTCTCTTTCTCTCTCTGTCTGTCTCTCTCTCTCTCTCTCTCTCTCTCTCTCTCTCTCTCTCTCTCTCTCTCTCTCTCTCTCTCTGTCTCAACTCTCCCACTTTCAATGGAAATTGATTGTGCTGCTTCCAGCCTTCTCTGCCATGACAAGTTATTTTAGTGCCACTAAAGGAGGCTTATGTCCAAGTTTAACGGGAGAACAAAACAGTGACTCGGGGCGTATTTTCAACATAGCAAAGCTCTGGTTTATTTATGAAATACCACCATTACAGCTCGAGAAAGAAAGAGCTCTAGCATGGGCCAGTAGAGAGACATCTTGTAGTTTTTTTGTCTTCTCCGTCCCCTTTCAGTAAAGCGAGGCCTTTACAGAGTTGAGTAATTGCTTTCTAGTTTCACACAGGCGCTGCCCGTCGCCCGCCACATGGCGCTCTAGGTGAGCGGCCCTCCAGGCTATTTGAAGTTATAATTGCCGGCTTGATTTGTAGTCTTCCAGGGTCATGGTTCCAGCCAGTTGTACCATGACAGCACTACAGCCCCCAATAAAGAGAACAAGCAAAGCACATTTCCCCCATCGCAAACTGATCAGCTTTTATACAACCCTGTGGGAAGGGGATTTACTAAGCGGAGGTAAATCAATTGCTTATTTGGTTTACACCCATGTAGTGTACATTTCACCGTACGGGTTAGTTCAGGAAAACCACAGTAGTTCTCTTGACCAATCAGAAATGTAATACGTTTCCTGTCCAGTTTAACAAAAGGAACTAATCTCTCGCTCAACTGACATTTTGCTGTATGTGGAGCTGTAGTGCAGTGCTCAGATGTAAACTGCGTAAAGGCTTCAGCTGAGGGTCTTCTGCGGGTCTTCTGCGGGTCTTCTGAGGGTCTTCTGCATTCATTATCCCCTCTCTCACGTTCTCTTCTCCTTCATCTCCCTCTCCCTTCCACTCTCCAAACCTCTCTCTCTCATTCTCTGTGTCAGTCTTTCTTTCTTTCTTTCTTTCTTTCTTTCTTTCTTTCTTTCTTTCTTTCTTTCTTTCTTTCTCTCTCCCCCTCATCTCTCTCTATCTATCTGGGAATGTGATGACAGAAATAAAAGCTGAAATATATCAAATGTCAATGATTGTGAAAAACTGGGTTTAAATGTATCTATCTATCTATCTATCTATCTATCTATCTATCTATCTATCTATCTATCTATCTATCTATCTATCTATCTATCTATCTATCTATCTATCTATCTATCTATCTATCTATCTATCTATCTATCTATCTATCTATCTATCTATCTATCTATCTATCATCTCTCTCTCTTTCTAAATCCCTCTCTCCCTCCTCTCCTCAACCATTTCATCCTCTCTCTTCCCTCAGGTTGTCATCCGCACGCCATTTATTTTGTCCTAATCTCGACACAGTTAAAGTCCTCCGTGTGACAAGCCACCCACTTCAAAAGGTCTCCCTCCCTCCCTGCCGCCACAACAGCCTCGACCAGCCAATTACCCACCGTCGCTGGCCTGACAATACCGCCCACTGTGCCATCGTTATTACGAGACATGAGAAATGAACAAAGCCCATAGGTGGTGTGGATTAATTATAGCCAGCCTGGTCGCTGGAGCTGTCCACGGGCATGGAGAGGGACGAGGGGAGGCGAGAGCAGGCGGTGTCACTGATGAAGGTGTCAGGGGGTGTCAGGGCCGGCTGTGGGCCCTCTCACACCCCCTGCTGCGTCCAAAGCCTGTGTGACTGACCGTTGGGTGCTGGGAGCAGCGGGCACAGCAGCATGCCTCATCACACGGGTCACCGGTCATGGCTGTCTGTAACGGTAACGACACGGAGCGCCGCGTCACCGCACCGTCGACCCTCCAGACCTCCAGATTCATCACGCTACTCTGAATAACAGGCCAAATTAGCCAATGCTAATAGGAAGGGGAGTGGAAAGAACAGATCAACAGACTGTGCAACAGTAATCACTGACTGCGCTGCCATGTAAAACTCTGTCACGCGCAGCTAGACGTATCAGGACTGTAGAGGAAGAGGAGGGATCCTCCAGGCTAGACTACAACGGTTCAAAAGCCTGCAGAGCTCAGACACAACATTAGCTATATGCTGTTAAAGACACAAGTAGAGAACAATCATTGGGGCTTTTCTTTTAGCCCCAATAATTGTTCCCATAATCCCTCTGTCTTCCTGCTTTATAAGGACAGGGGATGTCTTGTACCACTTATCGCATGTTGACCTTTACAATCTTACATGAAGTACATCTGTGTTACCTTCCGGACCATTCTGCAGCGTAAGCCCTTTGTTTCTGTGTATCTAACGCAATAATGGCTATCGACAAGATCGTTTGATATGAGTGGGCGACGGGCAGAGTCTCAGTGGGCAATAAGGTTTAGTTCACCTATAGGAGACAATTACTCTGCGTTACCGGGTAGATTACCACAGCGGAGCACCACTTAGCTGTTTAATCCTGCAGCTGGCCTCGTCATTAATCTGATGTTTAAATGGCCCACTCTTAACATCTGCCCAGCCCAGGTCACTCTGTTATAGGCTCACATGGCTCCCAGTTCTATTAATGGATTTAAGCATTAAAAGGGCCAAGGCAAGTCAAAAGGCAAAGTGATGGAGAAAGGGTTAAATGTTAAATGTACAACTGAATGATTGCAATATATGTGTTATTATCACATTGCCAGCCCAGCCAGTGGTTCTATAACAGGGCTACAGTGTGACTGCATGGTTGTGTGATGAGACCTGGAGAGATAGAGGACTGATTGTGGCTGTGCACCGTGCAGCGGTTCCGCGCAGCCTGGCAGGTGGCATTGCTGCTCCCATGGGGCCTGCCGAGATGTAGGGCACCACGGTGGTACTGACTAGCTGGCACTGCCCCTGGTGCTGCGCCCGCTCTACTCTGCTCTACCTACTGACCTGTTGGAACAGCTGGAGCTGTTTGGCGCTGCCAGCCTCTAGAGATTAACTGTGGGCATGTACACTGGCACAGAGGCTGAGTCTCAAATGACACCCTATTGAATATATTGTGTACTACTGACCTGGGCCCATAGAGTTCTGATCAAATGTATCCTATATAGTGCACTCAATAGGCAATAGAGTGCCATTTCGGACGCACCCAGAGACTGGCAGAGAAAGAGAAGGTTATAGCCCTGCTCGAGGGGAGGCGGACCGCAGGCATTGGCGCACAACCTCAATCCATCCTGGGAGTGACTGACAGTGACTTGACCAGACAGGACAGGGGCTTACAGAGGCTTATCATCTCAGCCTCATATCTACCCCGCTGATGTCAGTTGACCCAGATTCCAGGGGTCATGCCTCATGTTTGAACCCGTGGTACTGCAGACTACACGGTTGGGGACCATTTAGAGCATCACAGTGACCCGCTGAAACATATTTGAGTTTGGACATACTGTATACAGCTTGTATGTGATAGCTACTTTTAAGAAGCATACATTCAGTTGTTCCGAACCACCTTCACTCATGCTAAAGAGAGAGGCTCTCACAGATGAAATACACCACTGGAAATCCAATTAAGGTGTTTACGTGTCCTAGTAATTCGAAAGATTGCTCAGAAAACTCGATCCCGGGCTGTCGGCGCACAATTGGCTCAGAGTCGTCCGGGTTAGGGGAGGGTTTGGCCGGCCGGGATGTCCTTGTCCCATCGCGCTCTAGCGACTCCTGTGACAGGGCCAGGTGCATGCACGCTGACAGTAAAGCTGCTATCTATAACCTAAAAGGGTTCTTCGGCTGTCCCCATAGGAGAACCCTTTTTTACATAGAGGGTTCTACATGGAACCCAAAATAGTTCTGCCTGGAACCAAAAAGGTTCTGCCTGGAACCAAAAAGGGTTCTTCAAAGGGTTCTCCTATATGTAACTAACAATTGGATATGACGGAAAAAAAGGTTTTACATAAAAAAAAAAGAAAAAGATTGCCGTATCCTTTCTATAATTTTGACCTTACGCCCATTAATATAAGAAGATTAAGGTGTTTACATGACTAATGCCGTACTTGGCCTTCTGCCATAATCAGTTTAATACCTAATTATTAGTGTGCATGTAAACGTACTCAGTGAGTGGACAATAGGTGGAGATAACTGATAGATATTGGCCGATGGGCTCCACTGTAACAGGGTTTTCAAAGGACTACCAGCCCCCGCTGCCTGTCAGCGCTTTGAATGTTGTTGTTACGAAACATTTCAATTTGAGACCGTTTCATCATTGAACATGGGCATAATCCAGTGGAGGCTGCTGAGGGGAGGACTGCTCATAATAAGGGTCGTAACGGAGCAAATGGAATGTCATCAAACCATGTGTCTGATACCATTCCACTGATTCCGCTCCAGCCATTACCACGAGCTCGCCCTCCGCAATTAACGTGCCACCAGCCTCCTGTGTCACTTTCTTGTTTATGGAAAAACACCTTTTATTTTGGTTTGTCTAAGAGTTCTATGTTGAATTATTACGGTACTTGCAGTATGTGTATTCCAAAGAGTTTTGAGCGGCCTATTCCACAAATACAGCCTTGGATCATTTTAGTTCCAAGAAAACAATAACAATAGCCAAATGTGTTAGTGCTAAAAGTCGACGCCACCGTGTAAACAACATGCTGGATTAAACAATGGCAAACTGCCGTTACTAAGGGAAACCACTAGATGTGTCCAGAAGACAATGATAGTTTAGACAACGAAGCTAGAATGTGCTTAAACACCAAGTGTGTGTCCCAAATGGCACCCTATTCCCTTTTTACACTACTTTTGACCAAATATATTGTTGCCCGGGACTCTAGTGGAGGAATCCAGGCCTTCAAGGTGGCAGAGTTGTGATACAGTCAGTCTAATGAGAATGCCTGTAGACTGAGAATGAACACACACACACACACACAATCACTCACTCCAATAAAACAAGCACTTTACTGTCTGCTGTCGGTTGAGTGATCTGCAAAATAAACAACGACATTCAAATTGTCCTTGGGACAAAACACTCTGTACCAAGTGCAAACCATTTCATTTTATTCTCCAACTGGAAAAACAGTCAATCTCCTAATTAAAGATTATATCAGAAACAATTTTGTGTGTGGGGGGAAAAAAAAAACTGAATTGACTTCAAAGGGTAGTTTTACAAGTAGAACAGGGAATGAAATAACTCAGTAGTTTATAAAAATTTACATTTTCAATATCCTTTGCACCAGGCAGGCCCTCTCAAATGAGAGCAGTGCTGTGAGTGTTTCACTACATAATACACAAGAAACAGCATGTCTATTCTGCACGTCTGTTTACTGCTGCACACACCCTCCCCTCGTTATTATGAAAACAAAGGACAATTAAAACAATCATGATTAATTACTACCCAGACTGGCTTTACACATCTGCTTAATTGAAACTTTGAAAATAATTCTTCAATTCTGTTTGGATGTCAAAGCTGCAGCTGAAGAGAGTGCAGTGGCAGTGAAAGTGGTTGGTTGATTATCTTCTTCTGTCCTATGATTAGAGCCCAGAGAGAGAGAGACAATGTTCTTCAGTATTGTATGAGCATCTATGTGGTAGAAGGCTATTCCTTCACACCCATCCTAGGCTTTGCCTCAGTCATTTCCCTAACATGAGCCAAGAGGCCTCTCATGGTACTGATGATGACGGCGGCCATCTTGAATGCACAAAGAAGCTGGAAGGTGTTGGGTCCTCAAATCCCATTCACACTGGTGTATACATAGTCAGAGCCACTGTCAATTTCTCTGTTTATATTTATTTGAGGCTGCACCGAGGCACGGCTCAAAATAACAGGGAATTTATCACAGCCCAGCGCTCAAGATTAATCCATTTTTTAATTACAGAGAAGTACATAGGTATTGCCTGTCAAGCTTCCAGATTTAAGGTTTAGCCAAATGTCGGCGTTCGTTTTAGCATAGCTGCTCCCTTCCTCCTCCTCTTCGTAGAAGTCACCTGCAACATTTCTCCAACACAGAGACCAAAACAGCAGACCATGGAGAGGCTAAATCACGTAATGTGTTCATTAGAAGGTCACAATAATTTTTGGGTGGAAAAAATACAGAAAGAAAAAAAGCCAGAGGCAGGAAGCAGGAAGCAGGAAGCTAGCTTTATACATTGACTCAGCTTTTCATCTGAGTCACGAGTCACGACGACGTCTGTCCCCCGAGTCTGTTTTAACACCAGAAGAGGCACTCTAAAGACGGCCTATTAGAATGCTTAAAGGCTGTGACAGTTGGGATGAGGAATGAAGATAAGGAGGATAGTGTAATGCTAATTTAAACCAGCTAAATCATGCCTGGTCAGTTAATGAAGACTCAGCTAGACTAGGATTATACATAGAACCCAAAAGAGTTCTACTTGGAACCAAAACGGGTTCTCCTATGGGAACAGTAGTCGGAACCTCGACTAACCGGTGCCCCCGCACATTGACTCTGTACCGGTACCACCTGTATTTAGGCTCGCTACTGTTATTATTACTGTTATTTTACTGCTTTTGTTTTTTACTTATCTATTGTTTACCTAATACTTATTTTTCTTAAAACTACATTGTTGGTTAAGGGCTTGTAGGTAAGCATTTCACTGTAAGGTCTACACCTGTTGTATTCGGCGCATGTGACAAATAACATTTGATTTGATTTGAGAACCCTTTTGGAACCCTTTTTTCTAAGAATGTAGACTAGCCCTTCCCTTCCTCTCCATTCCTCCCTATTTCTCCCCTCCCCTCCCCTCCCCTCCCCTCCCCTCCCCTCCTTCCTTCTAACATTGAGTTCTTCCACCACCATTATATTTGTTCCTTTAAACCAACATGCTGAGTTATAGTTGGTTGGTAATTTGCATGAACTAACCCTTTAAGAATAGGAGGTCTGAAATATAATGTAATTATTAGCAATGTGAATATGTTTGGTATATTAAACAATGTAAGCAAGTACATATCTAAGATGACAAATTAACTAACGTTTCCATGACAAGTTAACCTCGGCTGCCTTGTCATTTTGGTTCAAGCTGTCCTAAGTCACATTGGACAAAAACAGTGTGCAATGTTATGACAACTGCCATGACGATCATGATCTTAGCTCATGGCTTCATGACCCAACTGCCATGTCAGGTTTAAATATCCCAAGATGTTGATGACTAAACCGCCTTCACTGTCAGAGCACAGCAGAGAGATTCAGTTCATTTCAGAATGTTCCTGAATAGACAGACAGACAGACAGACAGACAGACAGACAGACAGACAGACAGACAGACAGACAGACAGACAGACAGACAGACAGACAGACAGACAGAATATCAAATATCAAAGCTCCATATCGTTGACCATACACTGTCGAACGTTTCCTGTTTGTTGCGCTTGTTATTTTGTTAAAGAGATATTTATACAACCCTAAATCAACAGATAATATGCTTGTTAGACATGAATATGGTGGTAGCTAGGTAAGCATGCCTTGATTGAAATGATTGGATCGAGATTCGAGCTGAATGGTCATGAATGAAAAGCTCATCTGCGAGAGGGTACGTTAGGTACCACCCTCGACACCATCCGCGACCAAACAATGCCCAGGCCCCTTCGACTGCTGTTTAAGCGTTGGGGGGCTACGGTGTGTGTGTGTGTGTGTGTGTGTGTGTGTGTGTGTGTGTGTGTGTGTGTGTGTGTGTGTGTGTGTGTGTGTGTGTGTGTGTGTGTGTGTGTGTGTGTGTGATGCTCCAACATATTCAGGAGCGCGGCCGCATGGGTAATGATGTGTGGCCGAGAACGGGTCGCTATTTTAATTAGAGAGGCTTGCATGCATTATTCACCATTTCCTCAAGGAGCTGTGTTGTGTTCAGGAGGGGAAACACTGTGCTGCTTGATGAGGCGTACTGTGGGGGAGATAGCTACAATCACATTGCAGACACACCTGAAGCTGTGTTGAATTTCATTTGCTTTCATGGGCACCAAGGCTCAGACAGGAAGGAAGGGAGGAGTCATGACTATGGTGAGGGGATGGGGGTGGCAGGAGCTGGTGTTGTTAGATAATGTTTGGCTCATAGGCAGCTGGGGGTCAGTAATGAGCAGCCTGAAAGAGGAGGCAGAGGAGAGGATCAGACAGCTCAAGAGGTGTACATGGCAGACAGACTACAGAGTGATATAGGTATACCTTTCTCCACATAATATTACAGTCCATTTGAAAGACTATTATTTTTCTGGTGTGAGGGAGGGCAATCGTACTCTTGAGAGAGCTAGTGTGGGTGCACACTTTTGTTCCAGTCAGCAGCAGTACTATACTTGTTCTGAGAGACATACAGTACCTTCAGAAAGTATTCCTACCCCTTGACTTATTCCACATGTTGTTGTGTTACAGTCTGAATTCAAAAGGGCTTAAATATATTTTTTCCTCACCAACCTACACATAATAACCTCTGATACAACCTCTCTGGGACATACTATTTAAAAGTATGTGGACAGCTCTTCAAATTTGTGGATTCAGCTATTTCAGACACACCCATTGCTGACAGGTGTATAAAATCGAGCACAGAGCCATGCAATCTCCATAGACAAATATTGGCAGTAGAATGGCCTTACTGAAGAGCTAGAGACCTTTCCAACAAGTCAGTTTGTCAAATTTCTGCCCTGCTAGAGCTTCCCCGGTCAACTGTAAGTGCTGTTATTGTGAAGTGGAAACGTCTAGGAGCAACAACGGCTCAGCCACGAGCGGGAATGCTGAGTGCTGAAGCGCGTAGAAATCGACTGTCCTCGGCTGCACACTACCAAGTTTCAAACTGCCTCTGGAAGCAACGTCAGTACAAGAACTGTTCATCGGGAGCTTCATTAAATGGGTTTCCATGCCCAAGCAGCCGCACACAAGCCTAAGGTGACCATGCGCAATGCCAAGCGTCGGCTGGTTTGGTTTAAAGCTCGCCGCCATTGGATTCTGGAACAGTGGAAACGCGTTCTCTGGAGTGATGAATCACACTTCACCATCTGGCAGTCTGACGGACATACACTGTATCTGGGTTTGGCGATGCCAGGAGGACAATACCTGCCTCAATGCATAGTGCCAACTGTAAAGTTTGGTGGAGGAGGAATAATAGTCTGGGGCTGTTTTTCATGGTTCTGGCTAGGCCCCTTAGTTCCAGTGAAGGGAAATCTTAACGCTACAGCATACAATGACATTCTAGACGATTCTGTGCTTCCAACTTTGTGGCAACAGTTTGGGGAAGGCCCTTTCCTGTTTCAGCATGACAATGCCCCCGTGCACAAAGTGAGGTCCATACAAAGATGGTTTGTCTCACCCATCTACACACAATAACCCATAATGACAAAGTGAAAACATGTTTTTAGAAATGTTAGCACATTTATGAAAAATGTTATACAGAAATATATAATTTAAATAAATGTTCACACCCCTGTCAATACTTTGTAGAAGCACCTTTGGCGCCGATTACAGCTTTGAGTCGTCTTGGGTATGTCTGTATTTGGGGATTTTCTCCCATTCTTCCTTGCAGATTTTCTCAAGCTCTGTTAAGTTAGATGAGGAGGAGCGGTGAACAGCAATCTTCAAGTCTTTCCACAGATCATCAATGGGATTCAAGTCCTGGCTTTGGCTGGGCCACTCAAGGACATTCACATTCTAGCTCTGAAGCGATTCCAGCCTTGCTTTGGCTGTATGCTTGGGGTCATTGTCCTGTTGGAACATAGATCTTTGCCCCAGTATAAGGTTGTTTGCACTCTGAAGCAGGTTCTCATCAAGGATTTGCCTGTATATGGCTCCATTCATTGTTCCCTCGATCCTGCTGCCACCACCATGCTTCAAGGTAGGGGTGGTGTTAGACTGGTGATGAGCTGTGTCTGGTTCTCCAGACATGGGCAATAGGCCTACTACGTCGATATCTGTGCCCCTAGTAATAATATAACCTCTGACCTCAAATAGGCCTATTACGTCGGTATCTGTGCCCCTAGTAATAACATAACCTCTGACCTCAAATAGGCCTACTATGTCGGCATCTGTGCCCCTAGTAATAACATACCTCTGACCTCAAATAGGGCTACTATGTCGGCATCTGTGCCCCTAGTAATAACATACCTCTGACCTCAAATAGGGCTACTACGTCGGTATCTGTGCCCCTAGTAATAACATAACCTCTGACCTCAAATAGGCCTACTACGTCGGTATCTGTGCCCCTAGTAATAACATAATCTCTGACCTCAAATAGGCCTACTACGTCGTTATCTGTGCCCCTAGTAATAACATAACCTCTGACCTCAAATAGGCCTACTACGTCGGCATCTGTGCCCCTAGTAATAACATAACCTCTGACCTCAAATAGGCCTACTATGTCGGTATCTGTGCCCCTAGTAATAACATAACCTCTGATACCATTGGAGGAGAAGTTCAGAGCGGAAGGACCTCTGGCTTTCTCATCCAATGGGTTTTGAGGAGGAGGCGAGCAGAGAGGACGTGAGGAGTATGCAATTGAGATTCTCCCTGTATCTGTCTGTCACCCACTACCCAAGCAGCTTTCAATTAAGTGAAAGCATATGATATTTTGATATGTTTTAATCCCATGAATGGATTAAATGTAATTGCAACCCATTGATGTTAATGAAAACATCAACATCTCTGTTAAAACAAACAACAGATACTGCTTTTCCCTAAATCCTCTTTATTCTAGACGTTTGTCTACAACCACATCACCTTCGCAAATTCCCATCCAAACCTGAGGGATCCAATTATATCCCAGCAAAGGAGATGCTGTGCTGCTCTTTTCTGTTCTGTTCAACCAGAGTTTTCATACTTAACCGGAGCAAGAAGGAGTGATTTTACCCTGAGTCTTGTTTTTAAAGTGTGCTTCTCTTAGAGGGATCAGCGCTGTTCTTGTCTTGGGTCCTCTGATGTACGGCCGCCTTTGGGAGAGCAATTTCCCCTCCGGCTCAATCCTGACATTTGTTAAAGGATACCCCCCAGAGAGCCTGGCTTCCACCCTGCTAATGATTAGTGTTCTGCTGCTACCGGCTGCACAATGTAGGGCTGTAACTGATAGCAACCTCCAAAAGGGGGAGTGGAGGGATACTTCACACTAATGGTCCCAAATAGACAGAATTAATGGAAAAGGCTGAAGGAGGAAGAAGGAAAAGGGGGCTTTAAGAATCCACTGCAATCCGCCCGCCCCCTCACCATTACCACCACCCATTATTGGGTAGCGTAGGGCAGGCACCACTTTACATTCAGCGACGCTCGAAGATATCTATTCATTTGTTAGGCAGGGCTGGTACAGTGTGATTACAGTTGGCATTGTTCCATAGTTCTGTAACAGTCATGGTCTAGCATATTTATATAACTAGCATGTTGGAGAGAGAGAGAGGGAGAGATAGAGACGTGCAGAGAGCATATATTGCAGAGAAATATAGTATTTGTATTATTATTATTTTTTAAATGTAACTAGGCAAGTCAGTTAAGAACTAATTCTTATTTACAATGCTCGGATGACGCTGGGCCAATTGTGCGCCGCCCTATGGGACTCCCAATCACGGCCGGTTGTTATAAAGTCTATATATTTAAATGATGACCCCTACAGAGATAGTTATTGAAATTAAAGGTTAACACGTTTCTACAGCCGAGAGCATTAATGATGTTGGGTTTCTGCTTGTATCTGAACCAACACAGTCTGCTATGACTTAATGATCAGGAACAGGCAGGAGAGAATCCTAGCATCTCTCTATCCAAGGACCTCTGCATCTTCATTTTAATGACCACCTTCCGGAAAAAACAAAAACCCCATCACTCCATACCCTTTTTCTCTCCTTTTAATTCATGTCTGCTGAAGTGGTCTTTAATGAAGCATGAATGGTGGGAATGTGACCCCAATGGTGGGACTGTGACCCCAATGGTGGGAATGTGACCCCAATGGTGGGAATGTGACCCCAATGATGGGAATGTGACCCCAATGGTGGGCCTGTGACCCCAATGGTGGGACTGTGACCCCAAAGGTGGGACTGTGACCCCAAAGGTGGGACTGTGACCCCAAAGGTGGGACTGTGACCCCAATGGTGGGAATGTGACCCCAATGGTGGGAATGTGATCCCAATGGTGGGAATGTGACCCCAATGGTGGGAATGTGATCCCAATGGTGGGACTGTGACCCTAGTAATCTCAAAGAAGAAATTACAATCAGATAAATTGGTTACATCAATGGTAATGTGTGATGTTAATTTTCTGTTTGAATCTCACCAAGCAATCCATTATTATTATTATTATTATTATTATTATTATTATTATTATTATTATTATTATTCTGCCTCGATAATGCAGTCAATACACTGAACCAGAATTTGGATTATTATGTGGATTATTATGGATTTATCAATGGATTTAGGAAACTTATTTTGTTTGGCCTATCATTGGTCAATGTTGGGTCCACTATGGTACTATTCTGTTATAATGTCATTAGTTAGCACTGATGGAGAATATGGCTCAAATGCTTGTTAGTGAAATGTAGCCTACAAGCAAGGTGTATTTAGTTTTTCTCACTTGGAATGAATTGAAAAGTATAAGCAGATCAATTCCTTCATAATGGTTTTGTAATCAGTTTTTCTAAAAGCCAAGTACTGTTTATGTTCCTCCGTCTGTTTGGAAATGTAGTTGTAGTGCTGATTTTGAGTTCTCATCAAAGCAAAGTACTGCTTAGTTTCTCTCTTTCGGTTATCAGAAATATGGTCACCCTCCTGCCAAAACGCCGTCCCACAGCCTCTTTGCACCCTGTTCATGGCTGCCTCAAGTTGGACTAGTCATTTTCGGGAAAAACTGTGTTTTCTTTTTCAGGTCGTGATTAAACTAAATATTCAGTGCATATTTCATAAAGAAGAAGGTAATTAACATAATGAGATTTTCCGTGAGCGGAGCGCTGCTCTTGCTCCAACAAGGGAAACATTTTGTGGATCGAGGCTCTAGTTTGAATTCGTAACTAACGAGTTTTGGTGTCACAATTTAGTCTCGGCCCTCTCTCTCTCTCTCTCCGAATGGGGACGGTGTCGTGGTTTGGCTCATTAGTCATGTATTGAGACGGCACCACATTATCACTGCATGATGGAGAGTCATTTCACACAGCCACCAGAGAATAGACTTTAATATGTCAAATGAGAACCATTGACTCCCAAATGTCATCCATCTTGCTCCAAATATGTTATTTTACACCAAGACTGTGTACGGTACATCAATGACCTTTTTCAGTCCAGCTTTTGACTCACCGTGAACCAATGTAGGCCAAGCTGCATTTGCAAAGCAGTATGGACCATGCCAAATTGTTGCAACACTGGACAGAAAGACAGGTATTCCCCCAAAAAGATTTAGTGAAAGCTATTTGTATCTGATGATAAAGGAACACATTCAACTGCTGTTTTTTAATGAGCAAGCTGACTAGACTGGCAACACATACAGGAAACACCACACAGTGTACCTACACCTCTGCCTACTACCTACGCTACAGCTGTCAGGTGTTTTGTGCCAGAATTCATTTCTCTCTAAGAGTTTCTCCCCGACCGTGTTCAGAGTCAGACTGAGCGTTCATGTACTCTTATTACTCTTAAATAAAGTATCTTAGATATGAAGAGGATGCCCAATTAAACGCTAAAGATGATGGGATGGCCCTGAGTGCAGATCTTTTGTTACCTCCTCGCTAGGCATAATTGGGGTTGGTGTATTCCGAGGGGGGGGGGTCGACAAGAAACCAGTATCTTCACAACGGTGAATTATCCGTGACCTCTCATAGCTATGATTTTATCATCGCTGCGATATTAAACAAGTGTTCATTAATTATGAATATCTACAGTAGAACATGGGGAGAGAAGAGATAATTGCTAATCAGATGAAGATGTTACTCATCTCATAGGAAATTTGTTACGTAAGAAACCTTCCATTAATGATCAGTTTGAATTCAGGTCTAAGGGAAGGACCAACTAGTTTTGTCTTTTTAATAGATTGCTTTTGTCACTTCTTATAACTGTTATAACCACCATGCATGTGTTCATGTGCTGTTTCATGCTCCGCTGACCTCTTTAGCTGATGCATTAGCTGCAGAAGACACTGACCTTTACATTGTGAATAATGAGCTTGATTAGTCATTAAGTATGTTAAAAATATGGCATGTGAATCCATAGAAGCAGATAAAAAGCTGAACGCTCTATTGGACACAGAATATTAGTTGACCAGAACGATGACACGTACAGATGTAGAATCTTAATTTGACCACAGCAGGAAAATAAAACTGAGGCAACAGGTAATGTGAATTATTGTGTGGATTATAATTAATTCATATTTTTGTAGGGGGTGATACATTTTTTGTTAGGGCAAATCAAGTCTGACATTTTAAAGTAGAAACTTTAGAAGCCTTTTTAAACCTTGAATACACTACGAGTTTGCATTTCCTGCTGTGATCAAAATAAGATCCAACATCTGTATGAAGTATCTAAAGCACTCCTGGGTTCCTACCTCCTCCTTTGCAAAGCCTGTTTATGTTGCCACTGCTTCTTACAGTATACAGTGCCACCACCGCCAATTATTTGCCTCTCAGTTAAAGTCTTTGAACAACAATGACAGAGAAATACAAATACAGATTTTCGCGATGCCATATGTCATACCCGAGAGTATGTTCCATGGTAGCGCGGATACATTTTTTTAAGTTTATGGTAAATAGGCTAGCACTTCCCAGAATATGGATATTAGATGTATTCTCTTTATGTAGTCTGAGAATACACTAAGACCAAACCGAACGTAGCCACTTTCTATGCATCCGTGGTGTATGCAAGTTGAAATTCGAGCGGCTGAAAAACAAGCGTCCTGTCAAACGCAGCTTGGTACGATTAAGCTCATCATGACAGGATAGCACTTCCAGTCACACAGTACATGTTTCCCCTGTCCTCCCTCCGTTGCTGGCTTGATCCATCTAACTCAACATCGAGGTTGAAGGAAATTCACCAATGTATTATTTATAGGTCTTTTGTTCTGCTGTGACGAGTCATCGGGAACAATCTGACATATGAATCTGACATGTAAATAGCTGCTAAGATATCTGTGAACGGTACTTAAGACCTTCCCTACATAACAGAGAATAAACCATCCCTTAAGCATATAATGTAAATGGTTAGGCGGGTGTGTGGGGAGTTGCGGTAAATACCCATCCAACCTAAATCCATGTTCACACTGTAGCACAGTCAGCCTAATCACTGACATGCTTGGTCCACAAGGTACCGAAGCCGTTAGCTGGGTTTGAAACGGTTGCCAGGGTAAAGTTTCGAAAGTACATTGATGTTTGAGGCTAGGATTGAACAGTTTAACAGTTTCCCTCTGTCTACTGCTTCGACGTCCATACTGTGTCTTCAGCGTATTGTCCTCTCACTCTGGTTTACTAAGACATGTTGATAAAGAAAG
The DNA here is from genome assembly GCA_023634145.1 of Thymallus thymallus. Lineage (NCBI taxonomy): Eukaryota > Metazoa > Chordata > Actinopteri > Salmoniformes > Salmonidae > Thymallus > Thymallus thymallus. The sequence goes on from CM042419.1 coordinate 18,816,551, forward strand.
TATGTGGCTCAATGGACAAATTACAGGAGTGTGTGTGGAAATTGATTGTAATGTGTGTTTTTTGTTTGTTTCTGTCCTATTTTCCAGCCCCTCTGACAGACAAGCCTCCAAAGATCCTGTTCCCCTCAGAAAGCAAACTCAGCACCCTGGATCTGCAGTTAGGTAAGACATCAACGGGTTTATGTTCACAGACAAGCACTATCTTTGTGTGCTACTTTAACCAAAGATATGGCCACTGTTTGTACCACAGTACTGTTTTACCTTAGTAGATTATTTTACAGGGGATATTTGCGTTGATTCAAAATGGGTACGCTATACACGCTATGAAGAAATCAGTTCAGCCTGCTGTGAATGTAAATCCGTCCAGTGTGGTTGTATCAACTTGCACACAGGGAGCTCTGCAGCGATCCATCATGTTGAATTATTTTATGTTCTCTGAATGGCGAACAGCATCAGCTGGTTTACCTCAACATACAACATGGATGCTGTCTGTGTTGGATCACTTGGATAATATGGGGAATGAACCCTTTTATCTTTTAAGATGGGTTGATGTTAGTATTCCTGCAGATGATTGGCCTGGATCGTGACTGGAGTGACTGAGCATGAATGATGCTCTTTAGTGTGCATAACCAGCCACTCGTCACAGGGACACCTGGGATACTTCCTGCAGCGCTGTGATTGGCTCAAAGCACAAGCAGCTGCGGAGGGAGAGAGGTTTCCCTTTGATGTAAATGTGTCATGGTGATGAATGCGGGAGGGGGAGGTACAAGGTGGCAGTCAGGGAAACAGGCCAAAGTCATTATGTGATTTAAAATGATTACGGATAAAAGCTAGGCTGGGTTTATCAGGTAAAATGTTCTGGATGGAGGGGGATTTTACACAGTCCATTCACTGACAGTGCTAAGGCCAGGAATGTATGTGTTATACTGAGCAAAGGCAGTAGTCAAATCACAGATACAGTTGAAGTCGGAAGTTTACATAAACCTTAGCCAAATACATTTAAACTCAGTTTTTCACAATTCCTGACATTTTATTCTAGTAAAAATTCCCTGTCTTAGGTCAGTTAGGAAGTAAAGGGACTTATCATAGAGGACAAAAACATTGGAGTGGTGGAAACTATTGGCAAAAGCTGTTTGGGTTAGGACGGGAACTTTGGTTCTGACGTTAAAACATGCTGGAATCATCATTAAACCTGTCAAAAGTTGACATACACCTTAGCCAAATAAACTCAGTTTTTCACAATTCCTGCCATTTAATCCTAGTAAAAATTCCCTGTCTTAGGTCAGTTAGGATCACCATTTTATTTCAAGAATGTGAAATGTCAGAATAATAGTAGAGAGAATGATTTATTTCAGCTTTTATTTCTTTCATCACATTCCCAGTGGGTCAGAAGTTTACATACACTCAATTAGTATTTGGTAGCATTGCCTTTAAATTGTTTAACTTGGGTCAAACGTTTTGGGTAGCCTTCCACAAGCTTCCCACAATAAGTTGGGTGAAATTTGGCCCATTCCTCCTGACGAAACTGGTGTAACTGAGTCAGGTTTGTAGGCCTCCTTGCTCGCACACGCTTTTTCAGTTCTTCCCACACATTTTCTATAGGATTGAGGTCAGGGCTTTGTGATGGCCACTCCAATACATTGACTTTGTTATCCTTAAGCCATTTTGCCACAACTTTGGAAGTATGCTTGGCGTCATTGTCCATTTGGAAGACCCATTTGCGACCAAGCTTTAACTTCCTGACTGATGTCTTTAGATGTTGCTTCAATATATCCACATAATTTCCCTTCCTCATGATGCCATCTATTTTGTGAATTGCACCAGTCAATCCTGCAGCAAAGTACCCCCACAACATGATGCTGTCACCCCCGTGCATCACGGTTGGGATGGTGTTCTTCGGCATGCAAGCTTCCCCCTTTTTCCTCCAAACATAATGATGGTCATTATGGCCAAACAGTTCAATTTTTGTTTCATCGGACCAGAGGACATTTCTCCAAAAAGTACGATCTTTGTCCCCATGTGCAGTTGCAAACCGTAGTCTGGCTTTTTTATGGCGGTTTTTGGAGCAGTGGCTTCTTTCTTTCTGAACGGCCTTTCAGGTTATGTCGATATAGGACTCGTTTTACTGTGGATATAGATACTTTTGTACCTGTTTCCTTCAGCATCTTGACAAGGTCCTTTGCTGTTGTTCTGGGATTGATTTGCACTTTTCACACCAAAGTACATTAATCTCTAGGAGACAGAACGCGTCTCCTTCCTGAGTGGTATGACGGCTGCGTGGTCCCATGGTGTTTATACTTGCGTACTATTGTTTGTACAGATGAACGTGGTACCTTCAGGCATTTGGAAATTGATCCCAAGGATGAACCAGACTTGTGGAGGTCTACACATTTTTTCTGAGGTCTTGGCTGATTTCTTTTGATTTTTCCATGATGTAAGGTAGGCCTTCAAATACATCCACAGGTACACCTCCAATTGACTCAAATGATTTCTAAAGCCATGACATAATTTTCGGGAATTTTCCAAGCTGTTTAAAGGCACGGTCAACTTAGTGTATGTAAATTTCTGACCCACTGGAATTGTGATATAGTGAATTATAAGTCAAATAATCTGTCTGTAAACAATTGTTGTAAGAATGACTTGTGTCATGCACAAAGTAGATGTCCTAACCGACTTGCCAAAACTATAGTTTGTTAACATGAAATCTGTGGAGTGGTTGAAAAATAAGTTTTGATGACTTCAACCTAACACTTCTGACCAACTGTATATATATATTTTTTTACTTCCATTAATGATTTAGCATTTTCTGACTAAGAAGATTCCGAGTAAATACTATAGACACTGTTTCAACATGGAAGAGATCAGGTTTTGAACTACAGTGTATCTGGATTGGTGGGGGTGCTGTGTCTTTATGCTCACCCTTGCTTTGATATGGTTTCCCAGTCAAATATTCATAATATATGTGGGGGAGCCTGTTTGAAGTTCCAGCTATACAAAATCCTGTCATTTACTCTCATCGTCATGGTAACATGCTAATGTCACCTCCTCAGACAGGAAAGTCAGAGAGTGGCTGGAGAGTGGCTGTAGAGGGGCAAGAGGGGGTGGAGAGGGGAGAGGGGGGAGAAGGGAGGGTGGGAGAGGGAGTGGAGACGTGAGAGAGGGGGTAGAGAGGGGGGGGGGGGAGTGGAGGGGGAGAGAGAGGGGAAAGAGGGAGTGGAGAGGGGAGAGTGGGGAGAGAGAGGGTGGAGAGAGGCGAGAGAGAGTAAGGAGAGCGGGAATGTTTAATAATCATTCCCTCATAAAATATAGAAACATAAATGGCTACAGTTGACAGTTAATTAGGCGAGCACGATAGAGGGAGGAAGAGAAGAGAGGAGGAGGGAGGGAGGGAGAAAGGGACGAGAGAAGAGGAGTAAAGGAAAGAAGGAAGGATGATGAGAGATGGAGGAAAAGAGAGGAGAGTAATGGAGGAAACAGGAGAGATGACGGAGGAGACAGCAGGGAGGAAGGAAGGTAGACAGGGGAGATGGAGAAAGAGGAGAAGGGATGGAGGAGGAGAGGAAATGGAAGGATGGAGGAGGAGAGGAAATGAAGGGATGGAGGAGGAGAGGAGATGAAGTGATGGAGGAGGACAGGAGATGAAGTGATGGAGGAGGACAGGAGATGAAGGGATGGAGGAGGACAGGAGATGAAGGGATGGAGGAGGACAGGAGATGAAGGGATGGAGGAGGACAGGAGATGAAGGGATGGAGGAGGAGAGGAAATGTAGAGATGGAGGAGGAGGACAGGAGATGAAGGGATGGAGGAGAACAGGAGATGAAGGGATGGAGGAGGACAGGAGATGAAGGGATGGAGGAGGACAGGAGATGAACAGAGCAAGGAAACAGAGGGAGCTGTAAACTGCAGGCCGAATTAATAAACACCTGTTTCTTCTCTTTCCGTTTTGCAATCGATTCCCTAGTAGTTGTTTGATTAAAACGTCTTGTATAAATGCTTGCTGTGGTCCTGAGTGGGCAGCATTACTGGGTCTCCTCAAGGCCTGCCCAGCAGAACAAATCATCATTGTGTCAGTGAGTCTGTAAGACCATTAGATGCATTATGTTCACAGTGTTGCATTGTGGGAATGTATCCTCCTTGCTAATGCACTCTAGGTGTGTTCTCATGAGAGATTAGTCAGCAGAGGAAATGGTGAACCTGTATTGACCTTTGGCAGCCTAAAAAAGGGATGACAGGTTTGCCTGCTAATGTAAATAGCTTCCAAGCCCACCCTGTCTAAAAGTAGACCTAACAAAAAGTGTTTCACCGCGGTCCTGATCCGGTGTCTGTATTTTCCCAAGGATGGATGTTTCATAATGCTTTTATCATAATGCTCTTAGTATAGTCAGTGAGTACAACACTGTACCTTCTATCCAAAGAGAGTAGTGGTGATTCAGAGACCCCATTTAGGAGCCCCATCCCACCCTCCCACTCCCACTCCCCCACCCCTTCATAAAGAGGAGCACCCTCCCACTCCCACTCCCCCACCCCTTCATAAAGAGGAGCACCCTCCCACTCCCACTCCCCCACAGAACCCCTTCATAAAGAGGAGCACCCTCCCACTCCCACTCCCCCACAGAACCCCTTCATAAAGAGGAGCACCCTCCCACTCCCAATCCCACTCCCCCACCCCACCCCTTCATAAAGAGGAGCCCCATCCCACCCTCCCACTCCCACTCCCCCACCCCTTCATAAAGAGGAGCACCCTCCCACTCCCAATCCCACTCCCCCACCCCACCCCTTCATAAATAGAAGCATCCACCCACTCCCCCACAGAACCCCTTCATAAAGAGGAGCACCGTCCCACTCCCCCACCCCACCCCACCCCTTCATAAATAGAAGCACTCCCCCACCCCACCCCTTCATAAAGAGGGTTACAGTAATTCCCACTGCTAAAGTTTGCACAATGCCCCACTGAATGTAATGGTAAACGATTGCTGGTTTTACTGTTCTCCAAAACCAGCAGATGTGGTCACTCTTGTGGAAAATAATGAGTCTTGCATTATCTCGGTGGCTGGACTAGACGTCAGCACACAAGATCAATAATGACCTCATCCTTCACCTCCATCCCCCATCTCCCCCCTCTCTCCTCCTTCACCTCCACCCCCCATCTCCCCCTCCTCTCCTCCTTCACCTCCATCCCCCATCTCCCCCTTCTCTCCTCCTTCACCTCCATCCCCCATCTCCCCCTCCTCCTCTCCTTCACCTCCATCTCCCCCTTCTCTCCTCCTTCATCTCCATCCCCCATCTCCCCCTTCTCTCCTCCTTCACCTCCATCCCCCATCTCCCCCTCCTCTCCTCCTTCATCTCCATCCCCCATCTCCCCCTCCTCTCCTCCTTCATCTCCATCCCCCATCTCCCCCTCCTCTCCTCCTTTACCTCCATCCCCCATCCCCCCCTCTCCTCCTTCACCTCCATCCCCATCTCCTCCCCATCTCTTCTCCTTCACCACCATCTCCCATCTCCCCTTCCTCTCCTCCTTCACCAACATCCCCCATCTCCCCCTCCTCTCCTCCTTCACCACCATCCCCCACCCCCCCTCTCTCCTCCTTCACCACCATCCCCCCATCTCCTCCCCCCTTCTCTCTGCTCCCTCAGCGAAAGAGAGGAAGGTCTCCTCAGAGCTAACAATGCGGCCTCCAGTGGAATAGTGACAGAGATAGGAACTAGCTTGCCTCAGACACACACACACACACACACACACACACACACACACACACACACACACACAGCTGGATTGATATTTTATGTTGGTCCTTTGTGGAGCTGACTGGGTGGGTGACATCTTCTGGCCTCATTGTTCTCCACCAGGCTGAAATTTCATCTGTGTCTGATGGAATTGAAGCCTGTGTCAGTCAGACCAGACCAAACACCGACCACGCAACCAGGCCAGCTGTGTTGCCTGTGTGTTGGTGTCCCAAATGACACCCTAATTCCAATGTAGTGCACTACTTTTGATCTCTGTATAAGGACTAGGGTGCCATTTGGGACATCCCACCTAGCAAAATGTAATTAAAAAGCCGTTGAAAGGACAACTATGCCCGACACCCAATCTACGTTCGGTTTTGAAAGTTGAAAGTTTCAACAACTTGAAAAAACAACTTAATTTCAATGTACTTGCAGCCTATACACATGGACGCAGTATCAAAAATGGTTCTATGAACAATTGTATTAACAATCATACACCACTCCAGTATTTACACACAGTATTTATTTACAAAGTTCAAGTACTAATTGTCTTTACTCCACTACTGAAGAAGCATGACTCGAATAATCATACCTACTCATATTTCATATTTTGAACATCCAGCGTGACAAAAGATACATGTTGTATTATTCCATGCCTCAACATTAAGTGAGTTAATGGTGCAACCAACTGATATTTTTTTTTTACAATTATATTGTGTACAAACAATGGAGTAAACAGTCTTATATCAAAAGTATCAACATACTGCAAAACCAATTAACCCATTGAACCGACCAATCAACCGGTTCATGCAAAACAAATGAACAAATATATGCAAAAGCTACACATATCTTGGTATTAAAACAGTATATATTCAGTATGTATCTTCCACTATGTCAAAAGTGTGCATGGTATGTACGTTTAGTATCCCTTTTCAACCAATCCAGTGCATTTTGATTGAAAATGTTTAGTTTTTTAAGGCCACAGTGGTAAACACCACCCCCGACTCTACCAGAGCCATGCTTGAGGTGGTCTCCCACAGCTTTGCGTATGTCATGTTCTGTTGCCTTGCCGTTCTATTTCTTGACTGACGCTGCAACCCAAAAATAACATTTAGTTATATAATCTAAAACACTAAAAGTAATGTATATGGAGCGTCTTTTAGGGCTCCAGAGTGGTGCAGCAGTCTAAAGCACTGCATCTCAGTGTTAGAGGCGTCACTGCAGACCCTGGTTCGATCCCGGTCTGTATCACAACCGGCCGTGATCGGGAGTCCCAAAGGGCGGCGCACAATAGGCCCAGCGTCGTCCGGATTAGGGGAGTAAGCCGTCATTGTAAATAAGAATTTGTTCTTAACTGACTTGCCTAGTTAAAAAAAGGTTCAATAAAGACAGGGAGAAGCAAAAGCATTTAAACTCAATTTCAGCAGGCGGAAATCTGAACAGACTGATTCTACAGATTGACAACCTAGCTAGGTAGCTAATACAAATTGTGTAGTAAGGGCTGTTGCGGTGACCTTATTACCGCCACACCAGTAGTCATGAGTCATAATCACAGTAAAATTCCACATGACCGCTGAGTCACGGTAATCTCATCAGGTCGCTAATAGCCTGGTACTCAGGGCGCTATCGTCCCTCTAACCACTCTGACATCAATACAAATGCAATGGAAAATCACATCAAAAACGTATCATCAATCACCTAACGCAACAAAATGGACAGCGCTTTCTAAGGTGACGATTGATTCAAAACACCCATACCCATATTACAGCTTATGCATACACATAGGCCATTATATAATACATAGCCTACTGCATATACGCATGGCAGAAAAACATTTGGAAATTAAAGATGTCTCTGGTACATCATTGGTCTAGCCTATACTAATCGTAATCACCTTTGAGTGTGGATTGTATTATTATGCATACTGGATGGACTGGTTACCTTGTGCTACACTCCAAACTTTCTATCCATGATACTGGGAGAGAATGTATGCCTAGCAAATGCTGTTGTTTTATTACGGAGTTAGCCTACAATTATAGTGAATTTCTTTTTGATTTTGAATAGCCTAGTAATATAGATTATTTAATATTTTCATAATTAATAGGCTGATACATTACCATTGGCTAGAGAATATCTCACCACTGTGCATTTCCATCTCCTCCTCTCTCTCCTTCATTCCTTTCTTGAGCATGCAGAGAGAGGGGCTGTCAACAGTTTTTTGCGACTTTCTCAAATCATCAATAGCCTGTAGTCGCATCATGTAGCCCATTTATGTTTTGATTTCTAAGACATGAGGTTTGTATCAATCAACTAAAGTTGACAAATTACTCTACATTTAGCCTCTAGGACCTGTTTCAAATGATCACTTTTTCACTTACGCTCAACATAGCAGAACATTTTACAATTTGGCAAAATACATTTGTAAAAAAAAAAAAATGATAATAATGTATTGTGGATATTACCATAAAGACACCATCATTTAATCAATACAGGCTATGCAATATATTATTATTTTTGTGGATCTCATGTTTTCAATGAGTACAGCAAGCTCATCGGTCAGGCTGATCTTCGGCTAAATTTTGACCAAAACAGACGGACTAAACATTGGGATGACGGTTCTTGAGCTAAATAACGGCGTACGTCCACTGATGTCGTATTATAGGCAATATCAGGTCCGGGGTGTGCCGGGTAAGATCGACTTTGATCAGGGTACTCACTTTACTGACTGGCATTCCACGGCATTCCTCCACTGACCAACACTTCCAGCTTTCACATCCAACCCAGTGACACCTGACATTCAGCTGGCTGCAGGGGCGGCCCTGGACTTTCTGCCGCCCTACGCAACATAAAAATATGCCCCCCGAGGGGCGGCATTTTGACAATTGGCTGCCGCCCTCCAGCGCTACTACACATCAGGGGCGCCGGAGGGTGGCAGCCAATTGTCAAAATGCCGCCCCAAATGCCGCCGTAGGCGATCGCCGAATCTTGCCTAATGGGCGGGCCGGCCGCTCTGACTTCTTTCTCTCTCTCTCTCTCTCTCTCTCTCTCTCTCTTTCTCTCTCTCTCTCTCTCTCTCTCTCTCTCTCTCTCTCTCTCTCTCTCTCTCTCTTTTTCTTTCTCTCTCTCTCTCTCTCTCTCTCTCTCTCTTTCTTTCTTTCTTTCTCTCTTTCTTTCTTTCTTTCTATCTTTCTTTCTCTCTTTATTTCTCTCTTTATTTCTCTCTTTCTCTCTCTCACATTCTCTCTCTTTCTTTCTCTCTATATTTCTCTCTCTCTTTCGCTCTCTCTCTCTCTTTCCCCCTTTTTCTTTCTCTCTCGCTATCTCTCGTTTCCATGTGAATTCTTAATCTGAGAGCTGTAAACACACCAGCCAGCCTACTGTAGCTCAAATTGAGACAGAATAGTAGCCTCTCTCACAAGTAGGTCACAATCATAGAGTTGGGAAAGATGATCATCCCTTCTCATTTAAGAACAGAGCATATTTGTATCAACTCTCTCCATACAGTTACGTGTTCCAGTATCCCTTTGCTCATCTTTGCAACTCTTTTTCAGGTTGATGTGGTAAATGGCAGTGTTCTGAAATGTCTCAGGTACCATTTAAATGATGAGTATTGGACATTGATGATTGGGTTGCTATGTGGGAAATGTGTACAGAGGTCAGAGACAAGTTTTAGATGAGGGAGAAGAAGGTGTAAAAACCAGAGGGTAGAGGACAGGAATGACCAATACCCAGAATCCATCACATCCTGCCTCTGCTCTGGATCATGATTATCATGCTATAACAGGGTCAAAAAGTCACCTGATTCGCACAAAGAATCATCTATGTTTTCCAGTAATTGGAGATCACGGGTTGACAATCTTATTCCACACTCTGTCTCTGGCATGTCGTGCCATACATGGAAACCCAATGGTCAGAGTAAGCAAGGCCGTAGATGGAATTAATTTATCTTTGTCCGACATGTTGTGTCTAATCTTCAACAGAACCGGTACATTATGTGACCGCTTCATCAAGAGTACATCAGGGAAGAAAAAGGAACTCTACTGTCCGTTCAACTTTTTCAACACCTGTACTGTACATTCAGTGTCCTTTTCAAAGGCATTGGCTCCAGTGAGTTACCTATGAAAAGCCTTTCCTGTGCATATCATACTATAGAATTGCCACCAGCTAGGGTTTGGAATATTTCCCATTCCCACTCAGTCCTATATAGTTCTATTACTGTTATGAAGACAGTACTTTGAATTAAAGCATGTCTTAGAACAGTTATACTGAGAAAGGACAGGGAAGCTGGGAAGCTCCTGAGAAACTGCAACGTTGGCGGTAAAGGAATATTTTCACATCCGAACGCTTGTCTCTTCCTCATCTCTGCCAGGCAGCGCACTGCACTGCAGCTGACTGCCTCTCCCTCTCTCTTCATCCCTCTCTCTCTCCCTCTTTCCTCCTCTCTCCCTCTTTCTAAATGTCACAGTGGCAGCCGAGCTGCGCGCAATGCCAAGAGTTCAGAGCTCCCAGATCAATATTACATCATTTCTCTCAATTAGGCCATATTTATTCCCTTCAAGTTATTGTAAGTCGGAGTGGATTCTATCTGCATTCCTGACACGTCTCCAGGGAGATCCAACCCAAGCCACAGTCGCTAGGGGAGATGGAGGGGAAGAAAGAAATCATTTAAGATTCAGACTGTGGGTGAAATATGATGGTGTCTTACCTTGGGTTATTACAGATGAACGTGGGATGTAAGAGAAGGAACACTGTCCCAAATGGTGAATATTATGCCCTGCAAGACTACCAACATTAATCCTGTCTGTCATCTTAGGGTAGTGGGGGAAAGTGGGAGGGGTATTCTAATTAGAGGGTGAACTTTACCTCCTACTGGTGCTTTACATAAGGATCTTAATTAGGTTGACAGATCCTGGCCATACTGGAACCCATCTAAGCTCCAGCAGACTAAATGAGAATAATTGCATTGAACTCCCATCACAGTACTGTGTAAGATATATGCGATATTGTGATTTAGCTGGCCCTCTTTACCTATTCAAACTGGTTCCTTGTATTCTGAGAATGTTCTGCCATGGGGTGTAGCTAGAACTTCTCTGACTTTATCAGGCGGTGTAGCTAGAACTTCTCTGACTTTATCAGGTGGTGTAGCTAGAACTTCTCTGACTTTATCAGGTGGTGTAGCTAGAACTTCTCTGACTTTATCAGGGGGTGTAGCTAGAACTTCTCTGACTTTATCAGGCGGTGTAGCTAGAACTTCTGTGACTTTATCAGGCGGTGTAGCTAGAACTTCTCTGACTTTATCAGGCGGTGTAGCTAGAACTTCTCTGACTTTATCAGGCGGTGTAGCTAGAACTTCTCTAACTTTATCAGAGGGTGTAGCTAGAACTTCTCTGACTTTATCAGGGGGTGTAGTTACCTCCAGTTGAGCTGTTGTAATACGTCTTGTATTACTGTTCAATACACTAAAACTGTTCAAGATAGTACACGCCACACCAGTTAGTATGAACAATGGTTAGGCCTATAAATTATGGTTAAATTAATCACATCCACAGGGGTCGTTTCCTCTTCATTTCAAGAGCACCCACTTTCTGCTATGTACATTCTGTTTCTCTCAGCTCTCCTCTCTTACCCTGAAGCTCTGTAATTAGCTCGTGCTCACCGCCTTCGGGTGACTCAGACAGTACAGACGCCCACGTTGCTTTGTACTGTAGCTGCCTGTCTCGCTGGCTGGCTGGCTGCTGCAGCGCTACCACTACCACTACCCCAGTCCAAGTGTTAGTCATCCACCCAGAGGCTCTCAACTGGCCACATATAGAACTGCAGCATGGAGGCCATGTATACAGTATATATGGCATAGCTGATGCTTTTAGCCAAAGCTACGTAGACCCCAGTAGAGTTAGTGCGTATTTTGTTAGTATATGTGACCCCAGCGGGAATCGAACCCACGACCCTGGCGTTGCTAGCACCACTCGAGTCTTACTGTGTGATGCCCCTGGTGTTTTAGTGTTGAGGTTCCAGTCAGGTACTATGCTGTAGTTCCCTGTGGATTGGATTAGCCCTGCTTAACTCAACCATGGCAACCGCAGGAAGAGATTAAATGACAGAGCTGTGACACTCAACCTCAGCTGTAGTAAATAGCGAGAGGTATTTTGGGTGGACCTTATGGGTATAACTTGAAATAACCACCCCCCAAAACATATAATTAATTGTATTTGTTTTTCTGTATATCTTTGATATTTTGGATTGTTGTAGTTGTGTAGTACGATGTAAATATTGGAGGTTTGGACCTGTGTACTGAAATAAACTTCACAGGGCATGAAAGCTGAGTCGGGCCAGCAACGCAGGAGAAGAGAACAACAAAATGACAAGGAACGACAGGAAACGACAGCCTCCTCAGAACCTCAACATAGGTTTGGCTTTGAAAGCTGCTCCACTTCTGACTGCTTTATGTAACTAAAACTAATCTGAAATATCATCGGCGAAAAAATAGACACAGCAAACTTCTCCTTGTTCATCGCTTCCCCTAACTGCATCCATCTTCATTTTGGGAGTTCAGAAGAGTTGATTCAGTAAAGCTGCCATTTGGTGATGCCAAGGTAACGTTGGAGCCCAGGGCTTGACCTTGGCTTGGGGGGGGGGGTGCATATTTGGTGAGGAGGGAAGAGGACAGAGCAGAGAGCTGTGATGCTGGGCCAGAAAGCTGGAGGGTTGGGAGGAGAGGAGGAGGACAGGGAGGGTCTGTGGTGATACTGTGAAAGTAAACAGCGACCAGTCACACATAAGAACACAGTCTGTCGTCACAGTCTGTCAGGCCAGGGGACTCTAACATGACTGGCTCAAACCTTTTAGTTACAGCGTGGTGTTCAGCTCTGCACTATCACCATGTCATGGTCTGTGACACAATGTGACCTTTCCTGTTGTGGAAACATTTATTTATTTAACCTTTATTTAACTAAGTCAGTTAAGAACAAGTTCTTATTTACAATGACGGCCTACACCGGCCAAACTCGGACAACGCTGGGCCAATTGTGCACCGCCCTATGGGACTCCCAATCTCAGCCGGTTGTGATACAGTCTGGATTCAAACCAGGTTGTCTGTAGTGATGCCTCTAGCACTGAGATGCAGTGTCTTAGACCACTGCACCACTTGGGAGCCCAAACATGGGAGGTGAATAGATGACAAGAGCAGTTGAATGGTCCCTTGATATACCCAAGAACAGCATTAGATTTTACACTATTCAGCCATATTGCAGGGAATGACAAATATTGAAACCAAAACTACTTAATACCTCATAAAGGGTGACAGACTATTTAATATACAGAGAGAGTTAATAGTCTTTAATTTGCCCATTGAATCCCCAGTGCTTGCTTTGTGTACCGGATCCATTTTATCAACGTGGAGCTTCAACAACATCCAAAACCCTATCATCAGAGAACAGGTTAGTCCCTTGCCTGAGAGGTGTGTTGTGGGGTTCTGCCTGCCTGCACTCTATTGTATTGGTGTTGTCAGTGTTTTCGAGGGCGGGGATTGGCCCAGTTTAGAGGACACGACTCTCTGACTCATTTTGAAGGGGGCGGAGTGGGGGCGGAGTGTGGGGCGGAGGGGGACAGGAGTCAGTGACCGTGGTCCGTGACATCCTCCCATCTTGCACTAGGGCAGTTATTACTGGAGACAACAGTTGATTCCCCTGGCTCCCCTGGCTATAGACCCCTGGCTCCCCTGGCTATAGACGCGAGCGCACACACACACACACACACACACACACACACACAACCATAGCCGTGGGAAGTAGGGGTGCTGAAAAATCTCAATGTTACAAATAAATACAAATGTTAGTTTTTTTCCTTCACAAAAGTACTGGGCCTTTACTGTTCCTGTATTAGCGGACCGATACAGACGTCTACAGTGCGGGGAGAAATGTTTTTTTATTGACAGAAACGTCACAGAGAATACTTAGCTTCCTTGCTGATGTGTGCTTGGTTCCAGACAACGGGCTAGGCTGCGTGCTTTCTGTGAAACTCAACCGACCGACCAGCATCCCCGCTGACTCTGTTTGGACCCACTAAATGAGCAGTTTCCAAGCATCACAACAGAACTGCAACCTCGAATCAATGATGTGAATAAAAAATGTCTCAATTATTATTTAATTCAGATTTAAACAACGTCAGCGCACCTGGGTAGAAGAGGTAATACTGAGTGATTGCAACTGCAGGGGGGCAGAATTGAACTATAGTTATTTGCATTTTGTGGTTTATTGGAGGTACATTGAAAAAGTACAATGAACTTATTGTTTACTTTATCCAACCGTATTAACCATAATCATTTCAGCATATTGGATCATGTGTCGTTCGTGCAAACCTGTATGTGGTATACTGTGTCCAGAGGTTTAAGAGACTATTAAAATGGTTCCTTTGCCTCAGACTTCCTACCCTGTCTCAGACTTCCTATCCTGTCTCAGACTTCCTATCCTGTCTCAGACTTCCTATCTTGTCTCAGACTTCCTATCCTGTCTCCGACATCCTATTCTGTCTCAGACTTCCTACCCTGTCTCAGACTTCCTACCCTGTCTCAGACTTCCTATCCTGTCTCAGACTTCCTATCCTGTCTCAGACTTCCTATCTTGTCTCAGACTTCCTATCCTGTCTCCGACATCCTATTCTGTCTCAGACTTCCTACCCTGTCTCAGACTTCCTATCCTGTCTCAGACTTCCTATCCTGCCTTATATGTCTGTTCATACAGCAGTATACTTGACATGTCCTATTTTAAACCAGAACGATATTAGACTTGATTCATTTAAATCAATTTTAGCATTTAACATTTCATTTGACATTTGAGGTGAATTGATGGGTTAGAAAATATCAATCTCCATCTCCATCTCGTTTAATTTCCTCGACGTATTTAGCCTGATGTTTATGTGCATCAATATGGATTGACTCAAGCAATCAATTCTGCATTCCTTCAGAGAAGATAACCGGCGTCCATTTTAATCTATTAGTTGGATTTCTCCACTGGTTTATTCAGTATAAGAATGAGTGTTAGAACATGATATCATGAATAGAATATTATTAGGACTTGGCCATTATTTGTCTCTTCAGGTAGGTACGTTTCATCAGAGAGAGAGGTAGAGAGAGAGGCCTTCAAAGTGGGAGAGGCAGCTGCTGTGTTGTGCCAACAACGTCTAAAGTGGCTCTGGGGCTTTCATGGTGTTGTGCTCCTTTGTGTTATTTTGGGTTTTGATTTTGAATTGAAGTTTATCTGTCCTACTTTTCTCATTCCCCAAAGTGAACTTGAGGCGTTTTGCGGTATGATCCAGACTGTTGTGAGCAGCACACGGTACACAGCTACCGTACTGACGACAAATCAGAGCTCTTGTTCTAATTCTCTTCTCAGCCATCTGGTCCTGCTTGTGGCGTCTCTCTCTGTCTCTCTCTGTCTCTCTCTGTCTATCTGTCTCTCTCTGTCTCTCTCTGTCTCTCTCTGTCTCTCTCTGTCTCTCTCTGTCTCTCTCTGTTTCTTTGTCTCTCGCTCTCTCTCTCTCTCTCTCTCCCGCTCCATCCCTCTCTCCCTCCCTCGCTTTCTTTCTGGTTTGAGTGTCACCTCATGCATTGATTCTCACTGTACATGACTAGAACAGCGCTCTCCCAAAGGACTGTTGCATTATTAATGTCCGGCACCGTTCCTCACAAGGAGCAAACAGTGACAGCAGGAGAAAACTTTCTGGCTTCGTCCCCAAATAAAGTACGGCCATTTTGACTTGGCATTCAGGAGCAGATGATTTCTGTCCCTTTTAGCTTTTCCTGGGAAATATAAAATGTGTCTTCCGTCAATTAGGCCTGCCAATATGTAAATGTCCCTGTGCCTGTTTTGTGCCCAGTCCCATTGATAATTTCATAAATATTCAAACTGCGGTAAATGCCTGGTCCACTCATTCTCCTCTCATTCCCATACGGAAGATTGCTGAACACACACACACGTGCACGCACACACACACCGATCGAAAACACACAAACACACACATACACACACAGATCCAATCAATAACCATTGCACAGGTAGATCCAGTCCCTACTATAGGCTAGGTAGCCTAGCGGTTAGAGCATCGGGCCAGTAACCGAAAGGTTGCTGGTTCGAATACCAGCGACCTTAACCCTCATTTGCTCCAACGGCTGAACCTGTGGGTAGGCCGTCATTGTAAATAAGAATTTGTTCTTAACTGACTTGCCTAGTTAAATAAAATAAAATGATAACAAAAATAGAGTTAGCTCAGGCCCCTGCACTGGGTCTTTCCCAGGGTTAATCAGATTACAGAAAAGTTATTGAGTTCTCTGTCTTTGAAATCTCTATACAGGTAGCCTCAGTGAGTGATTGTCCACCAGCAGCAGATTGTATTGTACCTGCAACCCCCAGAACCATGAAATGACCCTGTGACATAGCTATTATGCAAATTGCTCCCGAACTGGGCATCGCTATTGATTGACAACTCTGAAGATCGGTTGGACAATCATAATGATTCTATTGAATCATGAACCAGAATGATTCTATTGAATCATGAATCAGATTATTCTATTTAACCATGAATTCAGACACACTCACTGTAAAGACAGCGGGCATTTAATTTCATTTCAACGATTATCACTAGGATGGATTCAGGGCAATGACCTATGATCTACTGAAGTACCGTGACTGCCAGAGGAAAAACATGAATTGAGCAATTACCCATAGAAAAAGATGTTAATCCAAATCAAAAGCTGGTTGGAGGAGGATTAATCAAAGCCAGTGAGGAATATGGGCACTTCCTGTCCCTCTCTCAGCAGTCCAGTGATTGGATTAAACAGCTTGCCAAAACAAACGAAAAATATTTTCAGAGTTACATTTTGTTTTTCAATAGAAAATAGGTCTAAATTGATCTGGGAAATACATTTTCATGGAAGAGTTTCAATATTGAGTTATATTTTCCCGTCAGTAGTTAGCTTGAGGCTTTTTCTAAGGCAGAATCTGACAGATGTATCTTCTTAAAGCTGGATATTGAGTTTGCAGAAGCACCACATGTCATGATTGACAACTCTGAAAATCGGTTGCCATGTGCATCTCTGATCCAGTCTGGCTGATGATGTCATCAAGGCACGCCACATCCACTTGCTGCAGCAGCAGTTGCTATGGAAACCTAATTTTGTGGTGCAGGAATGCAGCCAGGCAGCCCTGGAGCAGACAGAGACACTGAGAGCGTCAGACCGCATAAGGAGAATTGCAGTTTACTAGGATTTACTGTAAGTGTGTTGACGTAGTCACAGCTTTGTTCACAGACAGTAACTTCGATTTCCAGGTTTGAGTTCATAACAAGTAATATGATGGCTGCATAATGGAGGTTGCATGGTGTTATACTATGAAAAGAGCATGAGCCATGCAATGTGTTAACAGAAGAGACAGATAACTGGATGAGCTGATGAACCTCATGCTCTTCCATGATCCAGCTTACTACATTAACTGGCAGGGTTTTATAATACCTGGCATTACAAATGAAATGTCATAAAATGCTAACTATTAATTGTGGGGTTTTGATGTTTTAATATAGGGCTCTTTGACCATACGGGACCTAGGCTACTCCGTAATAGTTGGGCTCCATCTCTAATGAAATGGAGGTCCTACATCATTATTATCACCTTCTCTCAGTCCTTGTTCCTTTTTACTTAGTCCCCTAAAATACACACAAACACAAACACACATTTAATTCCATCTGCAACAA
Organism: Thymallus thymallus; assembly: GCA_023634145.1. NCBI lineage: Eukaryota > Metazoa > Chordata > Actinopteri > Salmoniformes > Salmonidae > Thymallus > Thymallus thymallus. The sequence goes on from CM042419.1 coordinate 18,834,017, forward strand.
CTTACAAGTGCCTTTTGATCAGCAAGGGGTAATAATCAATGACCCATGGAAATGTGCTTACAAGTTAATGGCCTTCCCTTCCATCCACTGGCTTCAGATGTTGTGCTGTTTTTGAATGGCTCAGGGTAATTACCGACTCCATTTTGGGTCTGGATGCAGGAGTTAATTGTACACGATGATTGTCCATGAATCTCCAGTCCCATTATAATCTAATGTTACTAAAATTCGCCCCAGCGACTGACTGATACAGGACAAGTAAAGGGACTTATCATAGAGGACAAAAACATTGGAGTGGTGGAAACTATTGCCAAAAGCTGTTTGGGTTAGGACGGGAACTTTGGTTTTGACGTTAAAACATGCAGGAATCATCATTAAACCTGTCAAAAGTTTACATACACCTTAGCCAAATAAACTCAGTTTTTCACAATTCCTACCATTTAATCCTAGTAAAAATTCCCTGTCTTAGGTCAGTTAGGATCACCATTTTATTTCAAGAATGTGAAATGTCAGAATAATAGTAGAGAGAATGATTTATTTCAGCTTTTATTTCTTTCGTCACATTCCCAGTGGGTCAGAAGTTTACATACACTCAATTAGTATTTGGTAGCATTGCCTTTAAATAGATTAACTTGGGTCAAATGTTTTGGGTAGCCTTCCACAAGCTTCCCACAATAAGTTGGGTGAAATTTGGCCCATTCCTCCTGACAGAACTGGTGTAACGGAGTCAGGTTTGTAGGCCTCCTTGCTCGCACACGCTTCTTCAGTTCTGCAGTGGCTTCTTCCTTGCTGAGCGGCCTTTCAGGTTGTGTCGATATAGGACCTGTTTTACTGTGAATATAGATAATTTTGTACCTGTTTCCTTCAGCATCTTCACAAGGTCCTTTGCTGTTGTTCTGGGATTGATTTGCACTTTTTGCACCAAAGTACGTTCATCTCTAGGAGACAGAACGCGTCTCCTTCCTGAGTGGTATGACGGCTGTGTGTTTATACTTGTGTACTATTGTTTGTACAGATGAACGTGGTACCTTCAGGCGTTTGGAAATTGCTCCCAAGGATGAACCAGCCTTGTGGAGGTCTACCATTTTTTTTCTGAGGTCTTGGCTGATTTCTTTTGATTTTCCCAGGATGTCGAGCAAAGAGGCACTGAGTTTGAAGATAGGCCTTGAAATACATCCACAGGTACACCTCCAATTCACTCAAATTATGTCAATTGGCCTATCAGAAGCTTCTAAAGCCATGACATAATTTTCTGGAATTTTCCAAGCTGTTTAAAGCCACAGTCAACTTAGTGTATGTTAACCTCTGACCTACTGGAATTGTGATATAGTGAAATAAGTGAAATAATCTGTCTGTAAACAATTGTTGGTAGAATTACTTGTGTCATGCACAAAGTAGATGTCCTAACCGACTTGCCAAAACTAAACTATAGTTTATTAACATGAAATCTGTGGAGTGGTTGACAAATTAGTTTTGATGACTTCAACCTAAGTGTATGTAAACTTCCGACTTCAACTGTATGCTCTGTGTGACAGAGACCAGATAGATATCAATTGTCTTCCCTAATGAGGTCATCTGATTGGATGGACACTTCCTGACCTTGCTTATGTATTCACAGCATGACACTCACACACACACTCTCACACACATACACATACACATGCACACACACAAACACTTGCACACACACACACACACACACACACACACACACACACACACACACACACACACGTCAACAGCAGCAGAGAGCTTTATAACCTAAACGGGCTGTTAAACGTCATCATGACCTAAGCTAAAACATGTCCAAGGTTATTCATTCAAGGTTGCCCAGCCTGGCAGTCATGTAATTTAATGGCAATCAGTCTTAAAAGAGAAAATTTGCATAAAAACTTTTATTGAGTGTTCGTCCAAAGGAGGATTGTAGGGGAGATCTAACGTAAGTCGTCCAGTTGATAGGTTAAAGTAAAAAATTATAATGTATAGCTGCTTTTTATGGATATTGATTGTGATTGATTCTGTCATCAGCGTCATTATGGTTGTCTGGGTAGGTCATACCTGCAATCCGTTTAAACTTGTCTGCTGTGATTTTCACCCGTCTATCTCTGTTGGATCTCTGCACCACTGGGGATCAATAACTAGACAGGACATCATGCTAGCTACCATTAGAAAACCATTATCTGGCATGCCCCATGTGTTCTCCTCTCTCTCTCTCTCTCTCTCTCTCTCTCTCTCTCTCTCTCTCTCTCTCTCTCTCATTCTGTCTCTCTCTCTCTCTGTCAATTTCAATTAAAATCAGTAGACTTTATTGACATTGCAAGTTACTTATATTGTCAAAGTACACAATAAAGCATCAATATTAATAGTAGTAGTGGAAATTGGATTACCATTAACAGCAACTACAACAACAATATTAATGAGAATAACAATACATTAAAGCAATAGTAGTAGACCCGTCTCAACCTGACTGAGAAGACACATGACATGGTATGAAAACAAAAACTAAATGGGAAAATATTATTGACATAAAATTGCACTTTACACTGGCTGTCCCTCAGGTTGTGGCAGGAGGACACATGTTTGGCTGGCTTTTCACCCAATAAATATTAGATTTTTTTATTTTATTTATAGTTTCAAATGATTTGTTTTTGAATAATAATTTGGGGAAATAAATATTCTGTTAGGTCTGATCTCTTACATATATCTTGTCACGTCACAGAGTGTAATGCGCAACATTTCAGATTTAGAATCCTATTTTGCAACCAGGTCAACCAATCCTGTGGCCTCCTTTTAGTATGATCATCTGAGCCTGCAGAGGTGCAGTATGGGGAGCCCAGCTCAACTCAACCACCTTGACTGTCATCTGGTGACCAGGGTCAGAATGGAACTTTATGTGACAGCAACCTTCTCTGTTCTCTGAATTCGATGGAATGACAGAAGAACCCGCTTGACAGATGATGACTTAAAACAGAGATTAATATGCTTGCATTTATTTATATATCATAGCTTTATAAATCTGTGTGAAGATTGTATAATCATTTAGCATATAAATAATCCCGCACACGTACTTGATATCAAACAAATTCATTAATGCAAAAGGACAACTGTGCAATTCAATAAAAACATGAATGACAGCTTCAACTCTACATCTCCATTGATTCATCCACAGCATTGGGTCTACTGGCTACATTTGAAGGTTTCTTCTATTGGTCATTGAAATCACTTCAGGAAAGAACCTCTGATTATCCCAGCGTTTACAGTGTGTTCTAATGCGGCCCCCAGGGGAATGTGGATTTCATGCTTCTTACTTTTGATCCTATTCACAGGTTACACTAGCGTAGCGACGCTGAGACATCGTGATGCGCTACAGTAAAAGCTGTAGGCTACGTTCACCACATGATACCTCAGCCAAACCTGTTCCTTTCACTATGAGACGTAGATCTGTGAGATTATCTGTCAGAGGTTAACTGAGTACACAGGACTCTGAAGAATGACGATAACCCTCAATTACAGAAGGATTTTCTGAGCACATCTGCATGTCTGCTTTAGCTCGCTCGACTAGCTTGTCATCATCCTTCAGGGTAGAGGATGAAATGCGATGTGATGGACACACTTAGCTTGACTCTGGCTGGTTGGAAGCTCCGGCAAAAGTATTTAATGTCCTCAGCACTTGAAGAGGAATAGTGTTAGGGAGTTATGGGATAGGCTAAGTAGATTGTTCATTTCTGAAATATGTCCTGCTTCAAAGTGACCTAGTTTCTAACTCGTCTTTCCGTGAGTTTCTCTCAAACTTGGTCGGTTTCCTTCTTAGCAGAAATGCAGCAGGGTTTGAGCTCATTACTGTTTGCTTGGGAAATAGGACATACAACACTCCTGTGCCTGCAGTGCTGTTGATTAGCCATTGGAAAGCAGACAAAAAGGGCAACAAAAGATTGCCAGGTTGGAACAAACACAGACAGCGCCATCATTAGTCTGCTCTTGTTGTGAAAGCCATTCTCTCACATAGCGTGGGTCCAACTATAAGCTGTAATAAGGTCTCCACAAAGATCATTGTGACACTGCAAGAGAGCTTTCTTGAATTTATATAAGTTTATGTTTTGTACAGTTTGCATTGTTTCGTGGATTAAAATGAATTCTAATGTGCACTTTCACACAGCACAATAAGTGCACTTCTAGTTCCATTTCTATTGAGTAGGTGTCACGTTCGGGTGTGTAGAGAGACCAAGGCGCAGCGTATCCATAGTTCGACATATTTATTAAATGAACTATCGAACTATACAAAATAACAAATGATAATAATGAACACACGTAGCACGACACGGGACAACATACAACAATGAACCACGCCAACGGAGTGGAACACAGACATATAAGTAAGATCCCTAATTAGAGGTAATGCCTAGCAGCTGCCTCTAATTAGGGATCCCACACACAACACCACACAGAAGTAGAAATAATAGATCTGCCAGACTCTGACCATAGAAATATAGAGAAGCAAAGCTTCTCTATGGCCAGAGCCTGACAGTAGGCCTCCAGGAAAATCACTACATCTGATTCGCTTAGCATTAACAATGTGTCACAAGTTAATTGATTGATTGATTGAATTCATGATTGACTGATGAATGGATCAGGCTCATCGTTTAACGTCAACATTTATTTGAACAGAAATGCAGCGTTGCAAGTCATCGTTCTGGACATTATGCAGAATCAACACGGCTTCTGTGACGGCGGTATAGCTGTTTCACTTCAGCAGGACTGGTATGATGAATAGGCTTCAACGGTGTAACAAATTGAACAAGGTCTTATTTAATGATGCTTTGTAATACCAAGGATGCCTGGGCTGTCCACCAGCATGCATCCTTTTGTCATGTATTCGTCGTTTGTCACCCCAGATATTATAAGCCTTGTTCTCTCTGGGAGAACAAGACGTCGACCTTCTGTTGTGGTCAGCTTCCGACAAGGTGAACTTTAAGACAAAAGAACTGTCTCCGCGTTCTGTGCTTTCACACTCTTCCGGAACCAAAAGGAGAAATGCTCTGCCACTTAAAATGGATATATGGAGCGTACACCAATAGTCTAGTCCCTTTAGTTGCCATCCCTCCTGGTGCTATAGTAACTAGCACTCTGTCCTTCCTCTATCCCCTATCTCTGTACTGTGAGATTGCTTTGATTGAAACTGGCTGTTAATCTTCTTCCCCACGCGCTAAACTCCCCCCGTCGGCTAAGCCTTCCATAATGAGCGCTCCATACTGGCTCAAGCACCCAAAAACAAACGTTGTTGGGGAAGAATATAAGGTCATCCACCGAGTAATTCCGTGCCCTTTGCGGGCTCTAACCATGGCAGGCAGTGGAGGCAGTCGCCAGGGAAAACATGTCATTAACAGAGTTAAAGCTTGTACCCCGGCGAGAGGTAATTGTGTTCTTTCTTAATTTACTTCTCCTACGTACAGATTGAACGCGGCCTGTTGAGTGACGGGCGAGAGATTAAGCACGGAAAACAAACACGCTGATTGTTGATCGGGAAAAAAAATCCACATGAATGAAACCTAATTGAGGGGACGTGTAAACATTTTGATAAGTGGTGGAGGCTGTTTAGTGTGTTTCCATGGTGTGATCAGACTAAAGCAGTACTGTGTGTAAAAGGTGGTCGTCTAGGTAGGTAGGTAGGTAGGTAGGTAGGTAGGTAGGTAGGTAGGTAGGTAGGTAGGTAGGTAGGTAGATACTTTATTGATCCACAAGGGGAAATTTCTTTGTCAAGCAGCTACAAAAACACAGCGCAGGTGCAAAATGCCAGAACGTAATACACAAAAGACAGATACACGATACATGATACATAGTGCGGCAGTATGAAAAAGTAGAAAAATACGTATAAAGAAGTCTGGAGTGCAAAAAGCTATAAAAAGGCATTGCATAGGATGAGTGAATGACAGAATATGTACACTATACATTGTTACAGAGTGTTAGGTGAAAAAATCTTGCAAGTTGATATAAATAAATAACAAATATTTGCTTGGTTAACTATACTATACAGGTCGATGGCAGAGAAAGATAATTAAATAGCTAACTGTGCGTATGATATAAGTGAGGGTAATAATAGTTTACTTAATATACAGTCTGGTAAAATTTACAGGTAAGTGAATATTTGCATTGTTAAATTAACTGTACAGGTAAATGACAGGAAGAAATACTTAAATAGTTAAATGTGCGTATGATATAATTTAGGGTAATAATAATAATTCCCTTAAAATACAGTCCTTAGTGCAGGGTTTAATTACAGATAAATGGACGTATTGCATCTTCGATATAATAAATGCAATGAAAAAAGATACAACTGACAAGATACTAATATGCATTACTGAGTGAATGACTACGTAAGTTCAGTCCAAGAATTACTTACAATATTGCATGTGATATCATATAACAACTGTACATGAATATGTATATACAGACCTGAATTAATGGGTGCTGAGTGAATGAGTGAAGTCCTGAGTGAATGAGTGATTACAGACCAGAGAGTTACTCACGGATGGATGGATGGATGGATGCCTAATTGTTAAACTAGTTCCTAACATCCCAACAGTTCCAGGTCAATGTTGCCGACGGCACGGCACCCCGGTGAGGCCTTAAATAGTCTAATAGCCATCAGCAGGAAGGACCTCCTGTAGCGCTCTCTGGCACACCGTGGTGGGATCAGACTGTGACTGAAGGTGCTCCTCTGCATCATAACCATGGCATGCAGAGGGTGGGTGACGTTGTCCATGATGGCCAGCAGTTTGGCCAGGATCCTTCTCTCCGTCACCTCCTCTAGAGTGTCAAGGTTAATCCCCAGAACAGATCTAGCCTTCCTGATCAGCTTATTTACCCAAGAAGCATCACCGGCTTTTACGTTGGCGCCCCAGCACACCACTGCAAAAAAGATGGCACTGGCCACCAGAGACTGGTAGAAAGTATGCAGTAGTTTACTGCACATGTTGAAGGACCTGAGCCTCCTCAGAAAGTAGTTGGCTCTGGCCCTTTTTGTACAGAGCCCCAGTGTTACAAGCCCATTCCAGCCTGCTGTCCATACGGACTCCTAGGAACTTGTATGAACCAACCATTTCCACATCCATCCCCTGTCTAGGGACTGCAGTCGGTTGGGCCTTAGTTCTCCTGAAGTCCACAACCATCTCCTTTATTAGGCTGATGTTGAGCTGAAGGTGGTTTTGCTCACACCACAAAGTCAGGTCATATTAAATATTTGAGAGGATCCTGCTCCAATATAACTACAGATAATAATTTGTCTTATTTTAACAGGCGGTTTCCATGTAACAGTATAACGCCGGAGGGCAATGGCATAATAGCCTACTTTGCAGAGCGTAAATGACAGTATGAGACAGAAAACTAAGAAGGATTGTAAAATGGCAAGCAGCAGTTGCTACATCAATTTTTTGATGTATAAATGAATTATATGTACCCATTGATTCTTGAAGAATATAACTTATAAACACCTTGTGTGCTTAGTTCAACTGTCTAACCCCATCAGAACCCCAAATATAAGCTTGTTTTACTTCAATGTTTGTTAACAAAGTGTAAAAACACTATATAGCGTCAAAACATGGTTAAACTATCATTTTAATATCTTGGATAGTCAGTCCTTCCACCCATTGCTCTGAATTTGAGAGTGGTTACATTTCTCCAGCCCCTTCCCTCAGCTTTTTACCAAAACAGGGGCCGGGAATTGGCTTTGTTTCAACTGCTGATGGCCCCATAAACTGTGAAACACGACGGAGTAATGCAAAATCACCCAAATATCACTGAGTGATCTGAGAGAATAGTTGCCTTGGCACCACACAGCTATACTGTATATATTTATTGAGTCATCTGTTCTACTTCCCACCTATCTTCCCTAGCCCTTCCTTCCTCCCTCCTGTCTGTTGGCAGCACCCACCCCCAGATTACACTGAGCCCATGCAGCTAGCTAGCTCTCCTCCTAGGCTTAGCTACTCTTTCTCCTGGCTGTCTTCCCTCCCTCCCTCCTCTCCTCTGGAGGGGGATCCAGGCGCTTTCCTCCCTCCCTCCTCTCCTCTGGAGGTGAAGCCAAGCTGTCTTCCCTCCCTCCCTCCCTCCTCTCCTCTGGAGGGGGATCCAGGCTGTTCCCTCCCTCCCTCCTCTCCTCTGGAGGGGGATCCAGGCTCTTCCCTCCCTCCCTCCTCTCCTCCGGAGGGGGATCCAGGCTGTCTTCCCTCCCTCTGCTCTTCTGGAGGTGGATCCAGGCTGTCGTCCCTTCCTCCCTCCTCTCCTCTGGAGGTAGACCCAGGCTGATTCCTGAACTCCCGCTGCTCACCCTCCTACACAGCTGTATGTGGGCCGAGTCCAAGCCCCAAGGCTGCATAGGCTCCTCCTTGGCAGGAAGGCTCAGGTCTTCACTGGGCTACGCAGTAATAAGTGGGACTTTAAAGCCCAACTCCATGGTCTCTCTGATAACAGCAAGGGGTTGAGTAAAGAGAGAGTGCTTCTGGAGAGGTGCTGAGAGAGGGGGGGGGGGGGCAGGAAGGAAGGGAAGGAAGGAAGGAAGGAAGGGAGGGGGAGGGAGAGGGAGAGGGAGAGGGAGAGGGAGAGGGAGAGGGAGAGAGAGAGAGAGAGAGAGAGAGAGAGAGAGAGAGAGAGAGAGAGAGAGAGAGAGAGAGAGAGAGAGAGAAAATTGGCTTGGTGTTAACCCTTACCTGACAATACCAAGGGAAAGACACAGCAGGAGCACCTGAGGACCTTTGCACTTAAGCACCTACACTTTTATAACTGATGTCAAGAAAGCAATTAAGAATTCAATTGTGTGAAAATCTATTTTCTCCACAAGTCGTCTTCTTGCTTGTTATCTGAAGTTCACTGAAGTTCATTAAAACAATTGGCTAAAACTATGTTGGATTTTTTCTGCAAAGGCTTAATAACAAATTATTCTGTGGTTCTTTTCAAACTTCTCCCTTGTTAGTTTCGCCCTAAAAGAACAAATTGCTTTTTAACAACATTGGCGGTGCAGGCTTTGTGTCGGCCACCTCATTTGTAACATGTCATTGAGACTAACAACGTCCCTGCTCTACATAGTCTAATTAGCTTTACTTTTCTTTCCTCTATCACATTACAGTCAATTACTTGTTTGAGTGTGTGTAATGTGTGTGTGTAATGTGTGTGTGTAATGTGTAATGTGTGTGTGTGTGTGTGTGTGTGTGTAAGTGTGTGTGTAATGTGTGTGTGTGTGTGTGTCTGTGAGCCCAGCCCTGCCAAGACCTTCCCCAGTGACTCCCTCCTGATTCTGGGACATGGGCCTGTAATCGACTCAAGCCCACCATCTAACTGTCTGTCCTGGACTCTGGGTGGGGATATAAGTGGAGCTGCCAATCACCTACTAGCTCTCTGGGAGGAAACAGAGAACCAGCCAATCACCTACTAGCTCTCTGGGAGGAAACAGAGAACCAGCCAATCAACTACTAGCTATCTGGGAGGAAACAGAGAACCAACCAATCACCTACTAGCTCTCTGGGAGGAAACAGAGAACCAGCCAATCAACTACTAGCTATCTGGGAGGAAACAGAGAACCAACCAATCACCTACTAGCTCTCTGGGAGGAAACAGAGAACCAGCCAGTGACTCCTCTCTTTTCTCTGTCCAGTACATTCTTAGAAAAAAAGGTGCTCTCTAGATCCTTAAAGGGTTCTTTAGCTGCCCCCATAGGAAAACCCTTTTTTTGGGTGCAGGTAGAACCCTTTCTACTGAGGGTTCTATATAAAGTGTAATTTTAGATTTGCCTGATCCGCTGCATATTGGCGCATATGCGATAACACAATTATTTCCACAATGACTTTCCATATTTATGTGTACCTATATGAATTATCAGAGAATAGATCCACTATTGAAACAAAAACACGTTGTTTACATCATGGACAAGCTCATTGCACAGCAGTTCATGTAAAATCGATGAAGGCTAATTCTTATCATGGACATCAAGATTCCATCGCTTCCTACAACTGCCTTTTTAAAACTCTGAAAAAGGTTACATTTGGGTTGTAGGTAGATACCTACCTAGTGCTGTGTGAATCACTTCAGAGGGGCGGCTACACAGTTAAGGATCAGTTAGCCGCCTTAATTATGATAATTTGAGTCGACTTTATTAGGTATATTACCTCTCTGGTTGATAAAAAATTTGCCAAGTGAAGCCATTATTTGTGTTTACTAATTACAGTTGTTGTAGCGGGTGTCTGTATCCCTAAGATGAATGCCTTACGAGTCCCTATACACATACATACACCAACACACAACAAACACACACCTACAAACACACACACAGCGAGAGAGAGAGGGACAGATGTACTAACGCTTTTGCGCCCACTTCAGGCGTATTTGTTTCGCAAAGTGCGCATAAAACCATGGCGAGGTATGTACGAACGGGACACACCGAGATGAAAGCGCAGACTGCCTGTCGCGGGAACTGAAAATGGCAAAATGCGCTTTTCGTGTCATGCATATGCATTCATGGGATGGTCAAGGGGAAAGTGGGAGTGTCACATAAAGAGATGGAAGGGGAAGCGTAAACTGCGCCTAATTATGTATTCCGCGTTATGTACAGAAAAAGCCGGTGAAAGCGCGCCTCTATTTTGCGCTGAAAATTCTCTGCCTCTTAAAAGCAGGTGTAATTTAGGAAGCGTTTCCTGGCATATGCATCCTGGTGAAATGGCAGCAGTAATCTGAGCAAGACGGAGACATAGGCTAAGGAGACGAGCTGAAAATATTTTTGGCACAAGAATCACACTTTTTCAGTTGAGTGAAAACGAAATCATTAAGCGTTACAGATTAAGCAGCTACGCAATATTAGTTACTAGAAGAAATCAAAGATTACATTGAATCTCCGACTCAGCCTTCACATTCCATTCCAGCAGTTGTTAAACTCCTCGCTACATTACAATTATTGGCATCAGGATCATTTCAAACAGTCATAGCATCAGCAGTGGGAATATCGCAGTCTGCACTCAGCCGTATCATAGTACAAGTACTTGACGCTTTGCTACAGCGCACTAGTCAATACATACATTTCCCCACCACTAATGCTGAAATAACACGCATCAAGCAGGATTTCTTTGACATCGCCAACTTTCCAAACGTCATAGAAACCATTGATTGCACCCACATACCAACTGACCCCCCGTCACTCCAGGAACACATTTACCGAAACAGAAAACATACATATTCCATGAATGTGCAAGTTGTATGTGACGCAAAAATGGTGATCACAAACGTCGTGGCCAAATTCCCTGGGTCTGTCCATGACAGCTTCATATTCCGCAATAGTGCCATCTACCAAAGACTGGGCAGCCGGGCTTTTGGAGAGACGTGGCTACTTGGTAAGCATCGTTTATTTTGTTTGTATGAGGACGTTTCACAGTAAATGTAGCCTGCATTGCTACATTATCAAACATCCCATGCATTAATACTACACGTGAATTTCTCTTCAATATATTTTAATTATGTTCTATATTTTGCTGCAGGTGATGGTGGGTATGTCCAACAACCATGGCTAATGACACCATTACACAACCAAACAGCAGCACAGCAAAATTACAACCGGGCACACATCCAGACGAGGGGGGTGATTGAGCGCACATTTGGGGACTTAAAAATCCGGATGCGCTGCCTGGACCGTACAGGTGGAGCGCTTCTGTACACACCAGAAAAGGTGTGCGAAATCGTCGTGGCTTGTTGTATTGTGCACAATATCGCCATTCGCCACGGCATGCCCCTGGACGTGCCAGAGAACGTGGAGCCAGCAGAAGACATTGACGCATTACCCCACCCACAACACGAGATGGCTGAAGGCAGACGTCTGCGAGAACATATCGTGCAGAGATATTTTACCTAATGTGAATTAATGCCTTGTTGAAATGAGTTGTATAACCCACTGAACCATGTAAAAATAAAAATTGAGGACAAAAATATTACACAAATAACCCAGTCTGAAACAATTTGGTTTAAGTGTTCTACATTTATTATCTCTGGTAGCTGGTTGATCACTGAAAAAAGAAACCTTGGATCAACTTAACAAAATTGAAGGAATTAATCACACAAAATATTTGACATTGGCTCAAAAAAATATTTAAATGTCCGCTGCTAATTTATATTGTATCCATATAAAATAAATGATTCAACCATAAACAAACTAGAACTTTCACTTTAAATGTGAAAAAAGCTAATTACAAAGAGGAAATACACATTAAACGAACAACAGCAATGTTGGACTTTTGTCAGTGTGACTGTTTGTTCAGACTTAGTATAGTTGGAGATGGCACAGGTCTGGGTTGCGCAGGTCGGGATGGCACAGGTCTGGGTTGCGCAGGTCGGGATGGCACAGGTCTGGGTTGCGCAGGTCGGGATGGCACAGGTCTGGGTTCCGGTCATGCTTACAATGATCGCCTTAAGGCAGTTGTTGGTCTCCTGCTGCTGGCGACATAATCTTGTGACAGCTCGCGTCATTCCATTCACTGCCACCACAAGGTATTTTACCTGCTGACTGTGGCGCCTCACAGCCCTGATGGAAATGGCCATCTGCTGCACATCCGAAGACATCTTTTGTAGCGCCCTCGTTTGGCCCCTTTGCTCAGTCAAGAGCATTTCATCCACGTCATCCATATTCATCCTACGTGCGGGTGCAGAGGGTAGAGACGAGGTGGAAGGTCCACAGGATGCCGGTGCAGTAGCACCAACATTTGAAAATGCGCTTTCTAAAGGGGAAAAAAAATGTAACACACTTAACACCTACAAAACAACATACAGCTGTTCCACATTTTTTTTGCCAGCGTAGCATCCATACATTTGTAATAGGCTAACGAACCATTATGTATACCGAAGGGAAATCACAGAAATTGAACACTTCAGTGCTGCAATAATCCCGGACAGTATTTTACTATCAGCAATGGTATTGGATGGGTGAATGTTCTATTTTTCAATAGCTAGATATAAATCAAATAAATATAAATGTGACAACAAAGTCCATTTACAATCACGACTATTTAATCTTAAATCAGATTTACGTTCATTTTCTAATGTGGACTCAGCAGTATCAATTCCTTCCACGCCTTCCACCTGTTCCACCTGTTTCAAGGCCTACCTTCAGCAGTGGTCAATTCGCGCACTTCTGGGGGACCTGAACCAGTTTTCCTGGCCTGTGCCCTGTTAAATGCAACTTTTTCTTTGGTACGGCGTTTGAGGTCCTGCCACCTCTTTTTTACCTCTTCCACCTGTCTGTGGGTCGAGGATATTGCATTGATTTTTTGTGTGATTTCGGTCCAGATGGCATTCTTTTGTGTGGGTGTGGAATTCCGGGCTTGTATGATGTTTAAATTTGCTGTTACCTCAACCTTGTTATCGCTAAATTTAAGTTTTCGCTGTTTTGCCTGACTTGGTGGCTGATCCATGATGGAAAGAGAGGAGGAGGCCCATTCAAATGCACGTTTAAATAGGCGCAATTTACGGTATAGTGGGTGGGGACAGGCGCTGATTACCTGATGAACTGCAGGTTTGGTACATAACACGCACACTGCGGTTTCACATCAAGCGCTTTCTGCGTCTTGGCCATGGCGCTATTAACGCTGCGTTCGCAAATGTACATACATCTGGCCCAGAGAGAGAGAGAGAGAGAGAGACAGAGAGAGAGAGAGAGAACAGAACAGAACAGAACAGAAATTGGATGTGTTCCATTGTGTGTCATCTACTTGAATCAGTCATTTCTTCTCATAGACTAATGATCTGTGTTTTCTAATGATCATAGTGCAGCAGTTCTTTACCTAATGAGTAAAGTGGCTTTGTTTCTTTGATGGTGTGTGTGATGCTTTATTTTTTGATACATGACACTGTTTTTTGCTGATGTTACTGGGGGGGGGCGACTGGGTTTCTTCATGGTGGAACTTTGATAAACAGCTTGCTATTTTCAGGAAAAGAGACTGCAATAAACTGGGTTGTAATGACGAAGACTGGTGCATGCAGCACACAGACCGTAATGAAAACCTAATGTAATGTAAATAAGTCACCCTCTCTAGTCCCTCTCTCCCCGGAACACGCACACAAACACTTAAGCACACATATTTAAACACACACACACACACACACACACACAATCTCTCTCTTACACACACACACAAACACTTAAGCACACATATTTAAACACACACACACACACACAATCTCTCTCTCACACACGCACACAAACACTTAAGCACACATATTTAAACACACACACACACACAATCTCTCTCTCACACACGCACACAAACACTTAAGCACACATATTTAAACACACACACACACACACACACACACACACACACACACACACACAATCTCTCTCTCTCACACACACAGACAAACACTTAAGCACACAGACTTAAACACACACACACACGCACACACCCAGGAGCCGGCTCGAGAAGCAGCATGCGGCTGATGTAAATTATCAGCCCAGATTGCTTTTCTTGAGTTAATCATCTCCTTTTATGTTATTCATTTGTCAGTGGTTATTGTTTATCCAAGTAACGCAGTAGCAGTCGGATTTGTAGTGCAGTGTAAATTCTGCTGGAGACTCATGGCTATGCAGACGCTGGGTTGGCTCGGCTGGAATTTAACATTTACAATTACAGTCATGATACAATCATCTCTCGTCATACTTCCTGTTACTGGCATGTCAGGCCAGATAGGGAACATGTTGGATTCTCTGTATAACAAATAACACTTTGTCTCTGGGGTCAAGACCAATGAATCACATGTACTGTGTCATAAGCCTGTGTGCTGTCCCTAATAGACTAGCCCATAATGTTGTACTGTGTTCACAGCGTTGATCATGCGTACGGCAGTAATTACTGAGTTTAGACAGCCCAAACTACCCTGTCGACTGTAGAGGTTTTATTTGCAAGGACAGACAGTTCACTCAGTCTGACTGAAAATGTTATGTATTTATTTTTATCCTTTATTTAACCTTTATTTAACTAGGCAAGTCAGTTAAGAACAAATTCTTATTTACAATGACGGCCTAGACCGGCCAAACTCGGACGGCGCTTGGCCAATTGTGCGCCGCCCTATGGGACTCTGGTTGTGATACACCCTGGATTCGAACCAGGGTGTCTGTAGTGACGCCTCTAGCACTGAGATGCAGTGCTTTAGACCACTGCACCACTTGGGAATCCCAACTTTTTGCAATTTTTTTGTCGTCTGGATTCCATTTGAGTCTCTGTTGTTGTAATAGAATCTCTTCTGCCCACTCGTCATAGCCGGAAGTTAAGACTAGCTCCCATTAACTCAATGATCTCTTTACTACAGGACAGACAGACAGACAGACAGACAGACAGACAGACAGACAGACAGACAGACAGACAGACAGACAGACAGACAGACAGATGGTCCTCATCTCTATCTAGCCCGTATGCTATTTCAGTGTGCCTGTGTGTTTGACCATGAAAGTGGATGAGTGTTTGTGTCTCTCTGTCTCTCCCTCCCGCCCCTCTCACAAAGAGAAACCAACGAGGGGCATTCGGAAATGGGATGTAGTGTTAACAAGCCTTCCGTCCAGGGTAAATAGCGGCGGCCATGTTTGATTGTGGATTTATTCAAAGGTACATCTCTGTAATGAATTACCACGGTGCCTTCCATGTGATGCATTTCCCTTTATAGACTCAATTATCTGTGTCATAAAGAGGCTGCTCTCCGGGCTGGCGCGGTGAGGAAAAATACAGAACTCCTTATAAGAACTTTATGAGGGGAGTGGGTTGAAGCTTATTGTCAGTGCACAGTAGAAGTGGCAACAGGAAGTGAGACTTAAACCTTGAGGGTACAGTACAAGTGGCAACAGGAAGTGAGACTCTTAAGACTTGAGTGTACAGTACAAGTGGCAACAGGAAGTGAGACTCTTAATCCTTGAGTGTACAGTACAAGTGGCAACAGGAAGTGAGACTCTTAATCCTTGAGTGTACAGTACAAGTGGCAACAGGAAGTGAGACTCTTAAGCCTTGAGTGTACAGTACAAGTGGCAACAGGAAGTGAGACTCTTAAACCTTGATGTTCTCACATATATTTCTTTAAACATTTGATATGAAACTCTCATCAATGAACACTGAGTTTTTATCCGAGTGGTTTGTGTGTTAAGTCGATGGCACCACTAACACTGTGTTACCTACAGTTGAAGTTGGAAGTTTACATACACTTAGGTTGAAGTCATTAAAACTCATTTTTCAACCACTGCACAGATTTCATGTTAAAAAACTATAGTTTTGTCAAGTCGGTTTGGACATCTACTTTGTGCATGACACAAATAATTCAATTGCAATAACAATTGTTTACAGACAGATTATTTCACTTATAATTCACTATATCACAATTCCAGTGGGTCAAAAGTTTACATACCCTAAGTCCGACTTCAACTGTAACTGTTCAACGCTGCTGATAGTCATGTTATCCAGTAGCTTCACACATGAGAGGTTTACCATCCTCCAGTCTTGTTGCCAGTCTTTAGCTGACAGTCAACCCAGTCATCAGCTATATTAATAAAGGACTACTGTATCTGTGCTTAACTCATCCATAACATAACTGTTGTATTCAGAACGATAACGCTGTGACAGCGATTTCTAATCAATCATGTTGTTCTTTAGATCAAACTGATAAAGGAATTTGTATGTTTAATGTTAATGACTAAGATGTTTCACCCTGAAACTGTGTAATGTGTAAGATGTATTAGAATTATAAGATTATGATTCTAAGAATGTGGGAACATAGACAATGTTTAGACCAGGTTAGAATGTTACCATTTGGTAAATGAGTCAGGGTGTGGTTAAGATAACAAAGGAGAAGACAGACCATTTGTGAAGGCTGTTAGGCTTGCAGGAGATTAGACCAGCCATAAAAGTTCACAGCCCCCATCAATCAGAGTGGGGGTCTCTTGTCTCTCTGAGATGTGGGTAAAACATTAGCATCTGAGGGATGTCTTTGAGGGGAGTGACCTGAGATAACAGGACAGTGTCTTAGAAGGCAGACCCTGAGAACTTACAGGCCTCATCCAGCAGGGGGGGGGGGCTCCTTTCACTGAATGTATAAAAGCCATGTGTATTGTTTTTTTCTGGTAGAACGTTCTCTGAATAAAGACTGACCATTTGTATGCTGGAGCTCTCTCTGTATTATTTAAACAAACTGAAGAAATTACAACCTTCAGGATACAGATAGAGTTAAAAAGAGTTCATTTAGAACATTGAGATAGAAATTCCGATGACACAAACTCAAGTGACCGTTACAGAACAAAGCAATCAATCACTTATCGCGATGCATCAGGCGTAGCCCAACAATAACAGCACTGTCCAACTGTGTCCTAATGTAACTCTCAATGCCAAACCATGTTCAAGAAAATAGCTTAGTTTTAGTTTTTAGTGCATTCTCTCAATCTCTGACCAAACACATCTCAAAGAATATCAACACTACTGTAAATCCTCAGCGAATATACAGAGATATCCAAATGCCTACTGCAAATATCGGATCAATAGTTTGAATACCAACACTACTTTTGGTTCGATACTGACTCGCACAGTGTATGTGCCAGAATAATTGTGTGTTTACAGTACCGGTTTGGATTTGAAAGGCTAATAGAATACCTGTGGCAGTTTGTCTTTGTACTGCAGAGTATTGCCCACATAGATCTTATCTCAAATATATAGCGCAACCCTGGAGAAAGCCACTTTATTTTAATGTGACAGGTATTGGATTTGCTGAAGAGCGTATATTTAAATATGCTTGAACTTGGCACATTTAAGCGGTTTCCACTTTTTCTGCTTGTGGTGCAGACCTGCCGTGAAATGACTTTTTCCTGGTTCCATGATGCAGTTCTGTCCCCTCTTCTTTTCACTCTCCTCTCTCCCATGAAGACTCTTCAAGTCTTCAGTACTTCTGTTGAATCCATCACACTTTCTGAGGCAGAGTTGTATGCTATGCTAGCGGTTCAGCAGTGACTGGATGACAGGTCGAGTCCAGGTTACAGGATTGGTTTCTTTAGAGACAGGATGTCCTAAGCAGGCATCACAGAGAACAGAGAACACCATGTCATGGTCCAATTATACCACATCACTTTTTTGTAGGCTCCAGTATTTTACACTATTACTGCTCCCCATAGGCTTGTTACTGAAGGTCTGCGTTGATAGGATGGCTAAAAGTTTAGTGACGATTTGATTTGACTTACAGCAGTGGATTCTTCATGTTCTCCTGTCTGGATTTTTTTTTCGATCTCTGGTTTACACCGATGAACAGTAATATGTTCAATCTGGCTAATTACCATAATCCTCCTATAGATAACGTATCCATTATGATCAAGTCCCTCCTAAATATGTTGTTATGTTTCATAACACTTCAGTGTAAAGATTCAAGCTTCCCTCTGTGACCGCATTAAACAAGACTTTGGAATCAGATTATATTCAGGCAGCCATCTTGGTGGTTGGCTTTTCCCTCAGAGGACTCGCTCCCGATATCGCAACCAGGCAACGGCGCGGCTAAAGCGAAGCAGTAATTAACGTGGCTGCCCTAGTTCCTCTCCTCCATGATATCTAAGGGCTCACAGGTTGGACGCTATTCACAGGCAAATTATCTCAGCAGTTCACAATATCAGGGGAAGTCATCAAGTCCTGTAACTGCAGTAAACAACACATTTATATCAGCTGCTCCTCTGTGTGTTTTACCAGCCACTATTGTTAAGCCTAGTTCATTTGTTTACTAAGACCTGATACTATACCTGGATCACCATTTCCCTTACGAGTGGAGAATGTAGAAATACTGTCCCTCCTCTATGGATTTCTCCATAGAAACAAAGTGCACAGAAAGGAGTAGCACCAACCAGGGCGTTGGAGAGAGCGATTGGCTGAGGAAAGGTCTGCTTTATTGACGATATAGGACTCCAGGGACTCTGGGAAGTAAAAGCGCAACAGTGCAGCGTCTAAGCCGAGCCATCAGGCGACCCAATCTCCTCTCAGCAGCAGAGCAGCCAGCCAGTCAGTCGCTGGCCAATTAGTGCTCTCCGTGGAGATGCTTTCCCTCCCACTGATAAGACCTAGCTCTTTTAAACCGGACCCTTAAACTGCATGGAGCATTAGCACACAGATTAGGCCTGTATCGGCCCGCGCAGATCAGAGCAGAGTAGGCCTCTACACTAACAGGCTCACAGCCCTAGCACCTCTCAACAGGAGATGAGGTGGCTGTGCGACCAGAGGAGGGGGAGAGGCATGGTCTGTCAGAGATAAGATGGAGTGAGAGTGAGGATGAAGAGAGGAAAAGAGAGCAGAGTGTGTGACTGAGGAGAAGAGTAAGGGACTCAACGTTAAAGGTGGGACCAGCAGGTAGTCTTTGGTGTTAAGGAGGTTTGTTTGTGTGTGTGTGTGTGTGTGTGTGTGTGGGTGTGGGTGTGGGTGTGGGTGTGGGTGTGTGTGTGGGTGTGTGTGTGTGGGTGTGGGTGTGGGTGTGGGTGTGTGTGTGTAAATCAACATAAATAAAAAACAGTCACATTACTCACATTTGTTTCCCAGCTTCCACTTGGTTGGAGAATAAATAAAAGGTAAATTCTGTTTTCTAGTGCTGCAGATGGCCCTCATTTATTTCAACCAGGCATGAAAGAATCTCACATAAGATATAAAAATTACATTTAGAGCAACTCGGCTCGCTCCAGCAAAAGGAGGACATAGCCAAAATCTGCCATATTCAAAGGAGATTTGTGAAGGTACACTGCATTCAATTCCACACTAGATTGTGTCACTACAGAACAGTGAATATCCAAGGGGAGATATCAGTGTAATTCCTTCTCAAAGGAAGAGCCAGCTGCCTCGCTCCAGCTACCCATCTCCACCCACACGACTCTTACAAGTGCACTTTAAAGAGAACTGTTTCAGGCCCAATGAATCCTTGATATTCTCTTGTTGTTACAAACAGTCGGATTATGGCCCATTGCCTCTTTAACATGTCATGCCTCTCTCCCTGGCCTCGGTAGTACTCTAGACACCATTATCCCAATAAGCAGTTTACCAGTGTTGGTTTAAAGCCCTCTCTCTCTCTAACATTGAGTGAGTGACTACTTAGCGTACTCTTTTTAGCACGAGAGAGAACCTCAGGTACTTTAAATTGCAAGCACAGACCACTGAGTATATATCCCCATGTTTTACTGCTGGGTCGCCGAGTCTCCTATTTAACTGCAACATTTCTTGAATACTTTTCAAATCAATACAATTTACGTGCCCTTTTTACATAAATCATTGATTAGTAATTGTGGTTAAGAGGGGCAATTGCATTGCCTGAAACTGGGTTATCTGAACCAAAATAGGACTGACATTTTGACACCATAGGCAAATTGGTTTCTTGTTGGTTTGTTCCACCACTAGAAAGTAGAGATGTGGTTTCAATGTCACAGTGATATTAAGTACATAGTTGTAGCACTACATGGTGGGTGAAGCTGATTGTTTCTGGGTTGCGGGTGGTGGGTGGTGGGGGGTGGGGGGATGAGAAGGTGACTCTAGATGTTGGGTCAACCCACACACACACACGCACACACACACCATACTGGGGGTAGCACACAAGGTCACTAGCCTGGTGTTTGTCATCAAGCTCTCACCTCTGGTCATGTGAATGTATTTTTCTGTTACCTCTGTAATTCTCCAGCCTTCATTCTGCGTTGCTATTTATCTACTCACCATTCCTCCACTGCTGCGTAACATTACAGCTTCAGGCTATTTGTCTCCATGCTTGTTAGGGAAAAGGGACTCATTTTGAGGAAATGATTTGACTATTTAAAGAGGGATTAGCATAACATTTGACATGAGTTCATGTGTGTCTGACCCGTGAGAGTTCCCTCAGGGACTAGCTCTATTGTTTACAGTCACTCTAAGCCGCTAGACGAAACGACTCTTTAGGTTGTTGTTATTCATTCCATTTACAGTTTACAACTTCAAATAGGAACAAGATGATCCACTTACATTCCTGGAGAGTTTGTTCTTTTCTCTTTCTCCAACCCAGTTTGTTGTAGTCGTGAGGCCCACGGGACCCGACCGGCCGCCGTGCACACACAGGAAAAGGAACTGCGGCTCGACTGAGTGGTTATCCATCACGCTTCATTTTATCTCCGCTGGGAGGCAGTCAAAGACACGTTCGCTGTTTGTTTTGCCCGATTACCACCTCAGAGGATGCCAGTGGTCTTGCGTGACCAAATTGCCTCAGAAGGAACACATTCGGGGAGGGAAGAAGCACAACCACCGCCATTAGCAAGGACACCAGGTGCACTGTGCACTGCTTCGCCTCAAAAAACCATCTAAAATATATGGATACAGTGCTTTTGGAAAGTATTCAGACCCTTGACTTTTTCCAAATTTTTCCACATTTTGTTAAGTCACAGCCTTATTCTAAAATGGATTAAATAATTTTTTCCCCTCTTCAATCTACACACAATACCGCAAAAACAGGTTTTTAGATTTTTTGCCAAATTTGAAATATAGCATTAGTATTCAGACCCTTTACTCAGTACTTTGTTGAAGCACCTTTGGCAGCGATTACGGCCTTGAGTCTTCTTGGGTATGACGCTACAAGCTTGGCAAACCTGTATTTGGGTAGTTTCTCCTATTCTTCTCTGCAGATCCTCTCAAGCGCTGTCAGGTGGGATGGGGCGCATCGCTGCACAGCTATTTTCAGGTCTCTCAAGAGATGTTCGATCGGGTTCAAGTCCGGGCTCTGGCTGGGCTCTGGCTGGGCCAATCAAGGACATTCAGAGACTTGTCCTGAAGCCACTCCTGCGTTGTCTTGGCTGTGTTCTTAGGGTCGTTGTCCTGTTAAACTTTCACCCCAGTCTGAGAATCTTGTTTCTTATGGTATGAGAGTCCTTTAGGTGCCTTTTGGCAAACTCCAAGCGGGCTGTCATGTGCCTTTTACTGAAGAGTGGCTTCCGTCTGGCCACTCTACCATAAAGGCCTGATTGGTGGTGATGGTCGTTCTTCTGGAAGGTTCTCCTATCTCCACAGAGGAACTCTGGAGCTCTGTCAGAGTGACCATCGAGTTCTAGGTCACCTCCCTGACCTTCTCCCCTGATTGCTCAGTTTGGTCAGGCGGCCAGCTCTAGGAAGAGTCTTGGTGGTTCCAAACTTCTTCCATTTAAGAATGATGGAGGCCACTGTGTTCTTGGGGATCTTGAATGCTGCAGACATTTTTTGTACCCTTCCCCAGATCTGTGCCTCGACACAATCCTGTCTCGGAGCTCTATGGACAATTCCTTAGACCTCATGGTTTTTGCCCTGACATGCACTGTCAACTGTGGGACCTTATATAGACATGTGTGTGCCTTTCCAAATCATGTACAATCAATTGAATTTACCACAGGTGGACTCAAGTTGTAGAAACATCTCAAGGATGATCAATGGAAACAGGATTCACCTGAGCTCAATTTTGAGTCTCATAGCAATGTGTCTGAATACTTGTAAATAAGGTATTTCATTTTTTTCTTTTTCTTTTATACATTTGTAAAAATGTCTAAAAGCCTGTTTTTCGCTTTGTCATTATGGGGTATTGTGTGTAGATTGATGAGGAGTTTTCTTAGTTCATATTTTTTTTGAAATAAGGTTGTAACGTAACAAAATGTGGAAAAAGGCAAAGGGGTCTGAATACTTTTCTGAATTAACAGCCTCATTTTAAGGGAAGATTAGTGGAAGGTGTTTGAATCTTACTGGGGGTTTGGGCATATCACCTCAGCCTCATCCTGGTTCAGTGAGCTGTGAGCTGTTACACTTGACAGAAATAGGTTGTTTATTGTTATGCTCGTACATCCATAGATAGCTATCGATGTATGATAGCCTGGGATTTTAATGGTGGTTGGTTGAGCAGCCCTGTGCAGCCCAGTTCTCTTCTCCTCCTTCATCACATCAGTGTGATTTCCCAGAGCTGACTGCCGGTGGAATGAGATGGGTATTAATGCCGACACTCGGCAGTGTGTGTGCTGCTCCCGCTCTGTGGTGATTGAGAAGGCCATTACGTATACAGCGACCCCATTGTGACAACAACGGGTGGAGAGAAAATACCGATTACCTCCATGAAGCTTCAAAGTAGACTTTCAGAGGCAGAGCAGAGAAAGGGAATGTTCTGTAGACTGATTCTGAACACACGCAGGCAGGCATGCATGCACACAGGCATACATACAGACAAAAACTCAAAACTCAGCCTCCCACAGACAGATACACACACACACAGGCAGTCAAGCAGGCACACACACAACATGTATAACACAGACAGACAGACAGACAGACAGACAGACAGACAGACAGACAGACAGACAGACAGACAGACAGACAGACAGACAGACAGACAGACAGACAGACAGACAGACAGACAGACAGACAGACAGACAGACCCATACAGGTTTATACTGTATATGCGTACCCACACTCACACAGTCACTTTTCTCTGCGTGATTACTGGGTAGATGTTCTGATTGTTGGGCCATTGTTGATTAGTATAATTTATTCCAGGGCCATGCCAAAGGGCCATTTAGGGAAATTTCTCCCACCCCCTCCATGTATCAAGATGGAAGCTAGGGCTGATTGGAATCTTAATGAGGCGCCACTGCTTCCTCTATTCTGACTTTTATTTTCGTGGTCGGATGGAGGGATGGAGAGATTGAGGGATGGAGAGAAAGATGGAGGGGTGGAGGGATGGAGAGAAAGATGGAAAGGTGGAGGGAGGGAGGGAGGGAGGGAGACAAAGATGGAGAGAGGGGTAGCTCCTTTTGTTTTAAAGTCTTGACTCAACCTGTGCACGAGGGTTACCTTGGCAACCACTCCTAGCCCGCAGTTGAGGTCGGTCGGCTAGCAATTCCAGGTGATGTAGGAGGGAGGAGAGCCGTAGGTGGGGGGACAGACAGACAGACCTGGGCTGGGACTGGACTGGAGATCTGACAATCTGGATAGCACTAGGCAGTAGAGATTATGGACTGATTTCCTCTCCTGGCGTCCCAAACTGAGGCTAATAGCCTCTTTCGAGCCAGAGGGAGTTGTGTTGTGTGGGTTATGGACTATTGTCTCTGCCAGTCCTAATCTGTTTACATCCCCAAAGCACTGCTTTGACAGTGTGCACATGTCCGAAATGAAATGAAGCAAATTAATTAAGACTCCTAAATGCTTCTTCTGAGAACTTGTTTTTTCTTGTCTGTCTCCAGATATCCATTGTAACTAACCCCCAGTTTGTAAGACTTGTTCTTTGCATCACGGTGATAAAAAATAACATTGAAGTGCTGTTCTTATTTTACATTTCATACTCTTCTTTACAACGCACCAAGGAAACTATTTCTATTCAACACACATGCATGTAACTCGACTTGGCGTTTCACCTGAACCATCTCCAACACCCCTGACCCTAACAGTACAGACCCACGATTGTCTGTCTCCTCCTCTTTGTTGGAACATCATGTATTTTATATCTGTTAGCACTTGATATGGATGTATGGATGTATGGATGGTTGGATAGATAGATAGTCACTATTGTCATTTAGCTGGAACCTCTTTCCCTTCACTCCTTCCTTTCTTCTTTCCTTCACTCCTTCCTTTCTTCTTTCCTTCACTCCTTCCTTAATTCCTTCACTCCTTCCTTCCTTCCTTCCTTCACTCCTTCTTTCCTTCCTTCACTTCTTCCTTCACTCCTTCCTTCCTTCACTCCTTCTGTCCTTCACTCCTTCCTTCCTTCCTTCCTTCCTTCCTTCCTTCACTCCTTCCTTCACTCATTCCTTCACTCCTTCACGCCTTCCTTCCTTCACTCCTTCCATCCTTCCTTCACTTCTTCCTTCCTTCACTCCTTCCTTCCTTCACTCCTTCCTTCATTCACTTCTTCCTTGCTTCCTTCTTTCCTTCACTCCTTCTTTTTACTTCCTTCCTTCACTCCTTCCTTCACTCCTTCCTTCCTTCCTTCCTTCACTCCTTCCTTCCTTCCTTCCTTACCTCCTTCCTTCCTTACCTCCTTCCTAATAGTATTCAGGTGAAACGTGCCGTCTTAATCTCTCAATATTCTTTCTGATATCATTAAAATATGATCTTGTCTTCTGTGCAATCTAGCTATATTTGATGTCTCACATTTACTTACTGTCACAGAGGTAATTATCTTGCTCTGGCCAACTGTCGTTTATCAGCCAGCCCTTTAACTTTATCCAGCTATCACTACTCATAGCACACCTCAGTTAAATCCCTCAGCTCAGTTTTGCAGAACACTGATAAAAGGAAATGCCGGGGGAAGCAAGGTGCTGTTTTCTGATACTCCAGGACTGGGTCAGTTAGTCTCAGTAAATTCCTGGTGTGTGCACATTTTTGTTTCAACCCAGCACTATAACACACCTGTTTTAACCTCATTTAACACTTGGTGACCTCATGTCTTCACTCTCTCACACGCATACAGGAGCCTGTAGTATTTCCAGCCAATCAATGCTCTCTTACTACTTACATGTGTGACTCTCTCCATACACAGTATTTACCTTCTCCAACCAACCAGAAGAACCGATAGCTACAATAGCTACCTGGATTATCTGCATTGACCCTCCTTTGCACTCAACTCTTTTGACTCATCACATACTCTGTTGTTACTGTTGATTATCTATTCTCTTGCCTAGTCACTTTACCCCTACCTATATGTACATATCTACCTAATTACCTCGTACCCCTCAGCACATCAACTCGGTACTGGCACCCCGTGTAGCCAAGTTATCGTTACTCATTGTCTATTTATTCTAAAAATATAGATATTTTTCTCTCTGCATTGTTGGGAAGGTATCATTTCACTATTAGTCTACACCTGCTGTTTACCAAGAATGTGACAAACAGCATTTTATTTTATTTGGATTTGATTGAATTTACCTTATCTACATTCTCCAACTGTGCCTTCTTTGTTGTCTCCATTGTTGGCTCCCCTCCCCTCCTCCCCCTTCTCCCCATCCTCCTCCTCTCCTCCCCCTCCTCTCCTCCCCCTCCTCCCCCTCCTCTCCTCCCCACCTCCCCCACCTCCTCCTCCTCCTCCTCTCCTACACCTCCTCCTCCTCCTCCTCCTCCTCTCAAGGTGAATGAGTAGTGTTACAGTGGCATGGCACAGGACTGCTGTCTCCCCTCCTCCTCTACCCCTCTGTGAGGATGAATTCTGCGTGACTGACAGCCCAGGGTTTCAGAGACTGGCACCACCTGCATGGCTCTCCACAGGAGGCCCCTGCTCCCCCCATCCCTCCCTCCATCCCTCCCTTCTCACTTGCTACCACTCCACCTCTCACACAGACAGCAGACCCACAGGCACAGAGCCCCAGCCTGTCTGTGCCCACCGTTACGCTAGCAGGCCTACTGTACAGTAGCAGCAGCTAACACACAACCATGCTGCACACAGATGAGCTGACGTTGAAAGGCTTCGTCTTTGTCAGTGTTGTGTTGGTCCTTTTGTTTTGCCAGTTCTATTTGATTGTTCTCTCAGGCTCTTCCTCTGTGGTGGTGTGAGGCGACTGTTTTATTTAGACGTTGATAATGTTGTGTTGTTGTTGTCGTCGTCGGGGAAGCCCTAAGCACTGCTCGTCCACTTCATAGGGACATTCAGAGAGCTGTTAGTGTCACTCATCTTTTCCCTCAGAAACGTATGAGAGCATAACATGACATGAAGCCTTTGTCGAATGGAATAAACGTGAGCGAACGCCGGATGTTCACAGTCAACAATGAAGCCGTTCGGTCGTAAAACACCCCACAGCGACCCCACATCCCGAAGAAGACGGTTAGCTGGGAAACTGCTGGGAAACTGCTGGTCAACCTACACCACTCAAGGACATAGTAGTTTGAGCGGTGGAGAATTAGCATTAGAAGCAGGTGGACGGTGCAGATATCTTCCTATCCCTCTATCCTAGCTGTCGCCAACGCTTCCGGACCCATCTCACACTGCCGTACTGCACAAGCTATCATCCGGCTGGCCGGCGCCTCCTTTATCAGCCCCTCTATCAGGGAGCTAAACAGAGCAAAGGCTCCGTCACCCAGTTGCGCACCGCAGGCTGCCCTGGCACAGCTGGAGGAGCGGACCAGAGACATTATTCACTTATTAAACTGTTATTTGCAGGTGTCACCCTCAGCAGGTCTGTGTTGATACAGGCGGTCTGGGGCTCCGAAGGGTCGCTGACTGCCCCTCAGACGTCCGCTCGCTCCGCAGCGTGAGATGAATTGGTTATTTTGTTGTTTATCCACAGCTTCAGGGTTCAGTCTAGGATCTTCACAGAGACACTACATGTGTGTTGTCCCTTCTCTCTCTGTCCCAAGGTCCACTACTGTGTCCTATAGACTAGACAGGCCCTTAAGCAGCATCGGTGGAACAACCATCAGAGAAAGCAGAGAGGACATACATGACAGAAGGACTCATTGTCTGTCTGGCTGCATGGCCAGGGAATAGACCTGTACTCTGAGGATGGTTGGGTTGCAGTTTTATCCTCAGATAGAATTTGGATTTTAATTGTTTTTAATGAGATGCATTTTGCTATGACTCACATTGTTTACAGCAAGAAATATCATATTCATGAGGAAGTGCAAATGATCTAAAAGCTTCATTCGTTTTACATAGTATCCATTATTTTCCGGCTGTGCCAGCTTTTTTTGGGTAGAAGGTTAGTTTATTACATGCATCATTAGTTTGAGCCCTCAAGGTATGCCACCTTCTCTCTCACACTCTTTTTGCAATGACACCACATTTTCCAAGATGTTGACCAAAGAATGCCAGACAGGCCGTT